>CABFWO010001603.1:87217-102934 GCA_902155825.1 Timema genevievae
TACCACCATGCTCATCACTCATCTACCACCATGCTCATCACTCATCTACCACCATGCTCATCACTCATCTACCACCATGCTCATCACTCTTCTACCACCATGCTCATCACTCATATACCACCATGCTCATCACTCATATACCACCATGCTCATCACTCATATACCACCATGCTCATCACTCATCTACCACCATGCTCATCACTCATATACCACCATGCTCATCACTCATATACCACCATGCTCATCACTCATCTTCCATCATGCTCATCACTCATTTACCATGATCCCCATCATTCAAATACCATCATCTCCATCGCTAATTTAACATCATCTCCATAATTTATCTACCATATTCTCTATCATGCATCTACCATAATTCCCATTACTCAACTATCGTCATCTCCATCACTACCTTTCTTTTCCATAATATCCATCACTACCTCGCATTTCCATAATTTCCAACTGATTCTCATTTACCATTATCTCAGGGCTCATTTTTGTCCCACTTTTCCTACTTATGAGGAAATACTACTACTTTTTGACCTCCAGAAGAAAGAAACCGTTTGGTTGGTAGAAGTTGAAGCGTGGATCTTCCTTTTTGCTGGTAAGTTAGCAAAACAAAATATTGTATCATAATGTGTCACACTGTTTGAATAAATTCGAATTGTATGCCCGAAAGCTTGTACAGTGTCTTTGACATGCAGTCTACCAAAGATGATCTTAAACATTGCAACTATCAGTGCAACACAGTATCATTCACGAAGAATTTCATCAAAAGGACATGGAGCTCTTAAGTTGTACTTGGCTGGACTAGAAGAGAAGAGAATTGAAGCTTAACAGAAGAAACAAGAGCAAAAAGATAAAGAGAAAATAAAAAACCAAAGTAAATATTATCAAGCATATAGGAAAGTTTTGGAAAATAAATCGCAGGAAGCTAAAGAGGCAATGCAAATAGAAAACCTGTTAGAACAGCACGAATCAGAAGCTAAAGAAGAAGTCATTAGTGGCAGAAGAGAATGAAAGGATTAATAATGCAATGCAAATCAATATGATCGGAAAGGTTTGCAAATAAAAAATTGGAAGAAAGTGACTCTGCTTTTGAGAAAATAAGAAACAAAAACAAAATCCAATTCAAAAGAGGAAGACATCACTGTTGTACTACTTTTGTGCAAGTCAATATGAATCAAAGAAACCCAAAAACAACTGAAAGAGTGATTTTTTTTTGTCTAACCCTAACGGGTAGTAAGACACAGGGGGTGAACAAAAAATAATTTTTCTTATGATGTTTCACAGATTATTTTTTAAATATATTTTATTTTTAGGTGGAAGACAGTTTATTTTAACCTATTTCATCTTTTGATGATAATGAACATCATTATTGTAATAATTTCATTATTATTACTATTTTGTTTTACTATCATTATTTCCAAATTTGGATTTGTAATGAAATGACAAAGTAAAATAAATACTGTACTAGAGAGAAAATAAATGAAAGGAGGGGGAGGATAAAAGGATTGCAAGGGGTTGATGATGTTTGAGCATTCCTCCTTTCTTCTTTTACAAAATACTTTTTCTATTTTTGCTTGTTTTTAATTATTTATTTTATGTTGACACTATGAGGTGAATATAGTGTTTTTAACATATCCTATTTTTTTGACACCCAGAATATGCTATGAGGCCTGTTATCTACAACACTAGTCTCAACTATCATATCCATCAATAGCATCCATAATCTCTATCACTACATCCCATTTACAATAATTTCCATCACTACACCTCATTTACCATAATGTTTATCATTATCACTAACCCTCATCTACCAACATCTGCGTCACTACCTCACATCTACCATAATATCAAACACTAGCACCACCCTACATCTCCATCACTAACACCATCCCTCATATAACATAATCACCATCACTTATGCTACCCATCAACTCTCATTTAATATCTTCTACGTCACTAACACTACCCCTTATCTATTATGTTTTGGTCGTAAATTTGCGGTAAACGAGATGAGTTTAAATGAATTCACAGATATAATTTTACTAAATCTTGCATAAACTAACTACATGTATAAACTTACAAGTAAGAATAATTGAAACCATTGAAATTAAGAGCTTAAGAAATTAAAACCAAAACCAATAAAACCATCACTTTGATGTCTTAGTTGTTATATAAAGAGGTTGTAAATTGTTTTCTATATGGGTGCGAAAATCTAGATTTCATAAAATAAAACTAAAACAAATAAAATTTCATTTTGAATTCTTGGTTTTTAATTAAGCTGTAATTTGTTCTTTGTGTGAATGTGTTCGGATAAATGTTTTCTTTGTTATTTTTGAAGGATATTTCTTGGTGGTAATGGTGGTAGGATAGTGGTATCTGCTTTAACAACAAAATTAAGTTATTTTTTATAATGGCAAATAATATATACATTTATATTTTTTAAATTCCTTCTTTTATATAATCATACATTAAATATAAAACTATTACAAAACAAATACATTAGGCCTTTAGAAATATTGAACTGTGTAAATATTTTAAAAATATTTTAAACTACTCCAATAATTCCCATTAAGTTTCTTTCAATGAAAACAAGCTATAAATAGGCTGGAATAGTTCTCTTAATTGTTGGGATCCAACTACAATAATCATATAACAAAATTCAACTTCAAAACCAAACTTAAAACCATTCGAACCATATACCACATTTAGAAAAGAGGTTTTAACAGTTATGAAAACAATAATCTTCAAAGCATGAACATAGGAAAATGTATGTATTACCAGAATTTGAGTTAGTCCAGTACTGTGTAACATAAAATTACCATTATCAATGATAATGAAATTGGCTCATCAATAAAAGTCATCACATAACTATAATTTCCATAATTAATTGAATCAAACAGTTTAATAAAATTAATTGACAGTCACAGATTGTATATCACTTTTAAAAGGTTTGATATGAAACAATTTGTATACAATGCAATAAATTTATAAAAAACATAAAATTTTAAAAATTACTAGGAATCAGGGCCAGGCTTATGACCTAAAATCAGCAAAAAATTCTAAAAAATGAATTCAAATTTATAACAAATGACTTACAACTATTAAAAAAAAAATCATAATGATTGCACATAACTAAATCAAACACACTTTGCAAATGGAAGCTAAAATATACAGGATGTTTATGTATTAAACAGCCAAACTTTGGGAAGTGATAGAGAATTTAAAAACTAACTCAAAATGTCCTTTAGAGATTTGCTAGTTTTTGTTCCCTTTTCAAGCGGACAGAAAAAAATTAAACAAAATAAAAATATAGGTTTCAGATAAAGTATTTAATTTATCATTTAATTTATTGGGTTACAGCCTAAAGACAATCATTTCAAATTTTAACTTAAATAATTTTTAAATTTATTTGTTTTTACTGTAGTCAAATAATATGGTTTTTCGATGAATTTCAAATATCTTACTGGATGCTTCACACCAAATTCTTCTTAAACTAAACAGAAGATGAGAACATATGAAGAGTCAAATTAATTATAATTCAATTTAGCACAACTTAAAATCGAGGTGTTTTTGGATAAACTTAAATTTTTATTGTTATTGACTTTTAATATAAAAAAACATGTTTCTATTTGTTTTTACTTTAAAATTACTCAAACCAAGAAAATATAACATAAAAATTCAAAATGATAAAAAAAATGACCAAATAATGAACTATAAAGATAATTTCCACAACCAGGGGATCATGAACAGAATTAATGTACACATGATCATTGTCTGTGATCAAAATTCTTGCCCTGTTACACTACTTAATATGTATACTTATAGATGGTTAAGTTGAAATATATTTTTAATCCTGGTAAACATTCCCAGGCTTTGAAATTTAATGACGTTTCACACAATTCTATACCCGTTCTTTTAACTTCACTTTTTCTATGTTTAAATTTATCTCTCTATATTATAGTTGAATATATTATTTAAAAGCTGTTAACACTTTGTTGCAAACATCCAATACGAGAATTGGTTATACCTACATATATTAAACAGAAACTTAAAATGTTTGGGATGCAAGATCTCATCAACTACAGGATGGGGTTTTCACACAAGGCTTATAAAATAAGAAAATTACAATATTCTTACTCTATAAATGCAAAAAAAAAATCTAAAAAACAAATCATATACACACACAGTGTTATATTTGCATGAATTGAGGATTGAAATATAATATTTTATGTGCCAATGAGTTAAACATATATTTTGGTATTAATAGAGAGATCAAAAGGTAAGATATAGTTTGTAAAATAAAGTGCATTGAGTGAAATGGATATGGTTTGCATAGTAAGGGAAAATTTGTTCAATAATGTTTTATGACAGTTGTGTTTTTATATTGGTGCAAGTGACCCACCCATAAATTTACCATGGGGAAGGGAGTTATACAATCAAGGCTTTATCCAAAATTCAGTTTTGGGGGCACCATCCCCATTTGATTATGAAATGAGAAAAATTATACACACACCTAATATGCATTTTAATTCACTGCAAGGGTAAACATCAACATTGTATTAACTTACCTCCAAAATTAGATGCACTGGTAACATTTAATAACCAAAGGAAATATTTTTTTCTAAAATGGAGTCACTCTTGTTTTCATTCTAAAAATATAACCCACGAGGTAAATTGTTATACTGGATACAAAACCTGTTGGAAAATCTGAACCGCACAGGTTCTCCCAACACCAATTGAAAAGGTACAAGAATAGATCAGTAACTTCTTGGTGTGTGATTTAGCCACCCTGTACAATGCAATTATCTCATCCTCTGATGCATGGCATATGTACAGGGTAGGATGTAGTTTTAAAACTATCTCCCCCCTGGTTTATTTAAACTTTATATTATGTAAACATCTATTACATAAATAGTCCAGTCATCACTACCGAATTATTTGTTTTTGACCTAAACTAATCAAGCATTTTAAAACCCTTTTCAAATTCATAACTATCAATTTAGAATCAATTCGTAAAATTTGTTATATTTCATCTAATAGATTCCTAATCGAATCCCATGATTACAAAAATTGTAACAAATAGTGTATTTTAAAAATTAGTTCAAATTCGAATCAAATAATTTATTTTAGGCAAACTATGATAATCTTTCAAATCAAATATTTGTTGAATATTTTACAATGTTAAGTTCACTAATCCAATTATAAAATATTATATATAAGGTTGATAATCATTTTACATTTTAGGTTTATATAAAAATAAAATCAATAGCACTAATTTTAAAAGGTGAAACATCAAATAAAGGAGTACACCACTTTTTTCAAAAATATTGCAAAGGGTGATTAATATTTACATTAAGGTGGGCATAGCTGCTTTCTCAAAATAAGATATATTCTCTGTCACAAACAATGGTCACCCATGTGATTCCTTTGCGACCTGGAACTCAAGATAATTTCGTTATTCACTCTACAATGCAACTGGTTTCTTTTCTGATTGTATTGATTTATTAAGCAAGTATGAATTATAGATAAAAATTTTGAGCTAAGCTCATCAAATCTGAATCTAGAATTTATTTAGATCAAAATTCCAAAGGGAATTTGAATCTTTACAATATCAATATTTTAAATTTCAAATCAAATCCAAATCTTGTTATGAAGATTTGAATTAGAAATTTCAAAGGTTCTTACAGACTTAAGCTTATTTTAAAGTTAAACTTACTTTGATTCAAATATTTTTTAAGAACTCTCTATTGATTTTATAGATTTTTAAATAACATCTTAATACCTATTTAGGCTATCTATATATTTACACCAATTGTATTTGAATGAAGAAGCCAAAACATGGTTCCTACATGTCATGGTAAACATGGAATTTTAAAATATTTCTTCCAGGATTGGAAATGTTTTGGAATTTCTCATTTTACAATCTTTTCCTGGAATTGTTTACGTTGTCCTGGAAATTCCTTTGTCCCCCCCCTTTTTTTTAAACAGGTCAGTAAATCGGAGGAAACGAAGTAAGTCAGTAGATAAAATTTCTAAGATATATGAGGAAATTCACAAAGTGTTTGAAACCTAAACTGACTCTTTATATCCTCACACTACTTACAAACATTTTTTTAAGGCACTGCACCTTACTACCCATTTGGGTTATAAGCCTATGTACAAATCACACAAATGTATTAGGAAGGTGTTAATTTATAGGAAGTGTACCCACATTTGCATGAAGGGAGAGTGGAAAACCATTTAGGGAAAACCACCCCTAGGGCACCCGACTAGGATCAAACCCCAATCTCCCTGTCTTTGGCAGTCTAGTCTAACATGAGATTAGTGTGTTAGACCATGCAGCCACCGAAGCATGTGACTTATAAACTAACTTATATCTAGAACAGACACCACATCCAGCCCTCGACCATTAATTCATCACTCTGAAAGGGGAAACACACATTTCACCAATGGTTATTTGCATTCTAGTTTATGTTAGGTTTTAATTATTTGAATAACTCGGTGTGTCGTGGAACACATAAAAAATAATAAAGGGTTTGGACAGGTGAAGGTGTAGGGGAGTAGGGAATCTGCATTAAATAAAAGAAAATATGTAATGATGTGTATTTTGTCATGATTACTTTGTACAATTGTCCTGGAGGAATTATAGCTAATCCTTGTAAGGTCCTTGAAATGTCCTGGAATTTTTTTTGGTAGTAACCCTGTAAAATTAAGAAAAATTGTACCTGCATTTGTGTGGGGGAAAGGTGAGAAACTATTTAGGAAATATTACCTCATTAGGCCCACACTCAGCTGGGATTTAAATCTCGACCTCCCCTCTAAGTCAAACCAGAAAAGTTAAGATTGTGCTAAGAATTTCAAATTACTGGCATTTTGATATCATGAGTAGTGAGCCACTCAATTTCCATATTTGAAGTAAAGTAAAAAAGAATAAAAACATAATCATGAAAAAATTATGTCTTTTTTTTCAATTAAACCTGTAAAATCAGGAAACTTTAAAAATAAATTCCTGTGACCACCTTGAATTAAACTTGAATTGAAATATTAGCATACAGCATACAAATAAATAATTATTCCACTATAATTGTAAACCTCTCATGCTCATTATTAATATGATGCTGCTGATGATGAGACTAATAAAATTAATTAATTCCATAAAAATTTATCTAATTTTCACATGACAAAACATTGTTTTTAAAGATAATTCATCTGTAGATACCAACATTACCCAATTATCTTAGTACAAGTGTTCCTATAAATCAAGTGTGATCCTTTTTAACAGTTTAATTTTTTTGGCAGCAAAGAAATGTTCTTGTTGTTTTATTGAGGCCTTCATATCTTTACACCTCAGATCAGAGTTAGCTTGGAGCCAACCAACTCTTTCAAAATATTTGCTCTGTTAATATTTTGCAGTGAAAGCCTGTGATTTTTGAAAATGCCTTTATTAAGATCCTATACACAGGATGTTTACTGGGTCACAAAAGTCATCAAAAAGTTACCATAAGTCACGAATTTTCAATATTTTGGTCTTAAATTCACGCTACTCACTACCCGTGATGCCATGCGCTAGCCGCAAGTTGCTTGATTGTTTTTACTATGATACCAAAGACAAGGTTCACTATCTAGTTAAAGTTTAATGTAGCGTGTGAGTGCACTATTCCTATAAATGTATTATAAGATGTTCGACCGTTTACCGAAGGAATTTTGTGATTAAAAAAAAGGTCACTAAAAAGTCACTCATTTTTGTTCCTCCAAGTTAGACACCCTGATACATTTTTTTAATTTAATCTACCTTTTTTCACTTATAAATTTAATATTGTTTCATATTTCTACTTTTCAATTCCAAGAAAGTATTTTAATTTTCTTTGTTTGCCAACTGAAAATAGATTTGATAAGTTAAAAGTATCCTAAAAAATGCAATAAAGAGGGTTGGTTAACTTTGATTTAATAATTCAGAATTTATGTAATGAACCCTTTAGGAAGGAGAGAAGGAGTCGAATGATAAAATAGTTACAGGCTACTTTCAGATAAAAAGGGTTGTTACATTCCTCCATCTGTAATGACAAGTTCATTTTATTAGCCACAATTTTTTCATAGTTGTGTAAATTGAGTTAAAGGGTGTTGGGTACTTGACACTAAAGAAATATTTTCCAACTACTTTTATTTTAGTAGCTATTCACATCTGTATTCATTAGTTATGAAAATATCATGAAAGGTGTTCATAAGGCAGATTTGATTTAAAAGGCCCTCTTTAATTAATGGAATAGAAAGAAATGGAACGAACACATTTGATGTATTAAAAAAATAAATCTAAATTTTAAAGTTTATGTGTATGATATTTTAAAGAAAACTCTAATAACTCTAAATGTTTTGACCCCCTTATCGCAAAAATTTTTTTCTCATATTAGCCTCTCTTTCACTCATCTACTCACGTCTGTCTCTATTTTACTTACCCTCTCTCATGTCTGTCTCTATTTTACTCACCCTCTCTCATGTCTGTCTCTATTTTACTCACCCTCTCTCATGTCTGTCTCTATTTTACTCACCCTCTCTCACATCTGTCTCTCTTTTACTCACTCTCTCACATCTGCCTCCTCTCTTTATTCTCGACTTTAATTTGGTAGTACTGTATAGCTTTTGGTTTTCATAAAATCACCATGAAACTATACTTGTTTGTATGGGATTTTGGTCTTAATGCTAAGTTTTACACTTTTTTCTTTCTTTTTGCATTCCCCATCCGTTCTATAAGGAGAATTCATGTAAGAAATAGAAGAGGGAAATACCCTAGATAGCTAAACTTACAGCTCTTAGTATTACACTAATGATAAAAATATGTACTTTGTGAGACATATACATTTTGATTCACATTAAATGTATTCTTTTGGCAGATCATGTTTTTGTAGTCTCATGTAAGGTGACCTTTAGTATGGTAATTTATCTTGGGTCTACTCTCATCTCTAGAAAAAAGGTAACTTTGTCCTGTAAAAGCTAGTTTTTTTGGTGGGTTTCTGTCTTTGGTTTATCACTAATACATGTATAAAATTTAACTGCATTTTGGCTGAGCACAATATACTGTAAATCAGTAAAAATAGTAGACAATCTTGAAAAAAATATTTTTAAAAGGGTTTAAAATAATGTTCCATGTTAATATATAGATCACCGGCACAGGTCATGGAATTGGCAAGGAGTTGGCACTACAGTTTGCAATGCTGGGATCCACAGTAGTGTGTTGGGACATCAATGAGGATAATAACAAGAAAACTGTAGATGAGTTAGGCCATTTGGGCTACAAAGCTCATGCTTACAAGTGAGTTACTTACTATTAATGTTATTCCTATTTTAAATATGATAGAAAAAAGATAGGGATTGTACTGCATGTATAGCTTTTAACCTTTTTATAGCTATCATTATCATCATCATCATCTCTAGTAATGAAAAACTACATATAGTTCCAACACCACTAATATAATTTCAATATTTTTGATGAGCTACGTGTATCTTCTTCTTTAGAGTGGTAAGTTCTCTTTATGTGAGAACTTAGGATAAAATTAGAACTAGAACATAATTTTACATGGCTTTTAATGATTGTTTTTCACCAATGTGTGTGTGTGTGTGTGTGTCTGTATTAATATTAAATATGCATTGGTCTTGGTTTTGTAACTTTGGTTAAATTTGAAATGATTTAATAACACATAACATCTCATAAAAATTGTATTAAACTTAGTGCATCCCTTTTTATTGTAATTATTTTCTATAACTATTATTTGATATATCAACATGCCATTTTTAAGTATATGAACTAAAACCAGTATTTATGCGCCTAGAAAACTGGGTAAAGTCAGGGAATTTTGTGTGACATAGAGAAATAAGGGAGTTTTTTTTAAAGTCACTACACTTCTCAGATATTTTTGCATCAATGTTCTAAATATGAAGGGAAGAGCATAGCCCTAAAATATCGGCTTTATCTCCAATTTGTGTGATTTGATGAAGGTTATAGGAAAATTTGTCTGTATTAATTAGTTATTGTGCTGAGAACTAAAAAAAAAAGAAATTGTAAAACAATTTTTATTTATTGATTTGCATATAAAATACTAGGAAAATGCATATATTTTGGTCTTGGAATCTTGAAAGACAAGGAATTTTTAAACTGGAAAAGTGTGTCAAACCTGGAAACACAAAAACGGTGTATCAATGTACCAACCCCTTGATGGGTTTCTTTTAATAAAAAAAATCCTGTTAAAGTTTTATTTCATTCAAAGCAAAAATATAGGTTGCTACCGAAACTTCAAATTCACAAGATTGGCTCATTAACGAATATTTATGTATCACCCTTAATTGAGATTATCTCTATCAAAAGTCCTCTTATCAAATTAAATAATATCCTGTAATTTAAAACTGGGTCTAATAATATATCTAGTAACAATGGTCTATTACAATAGTGCATTTCAATCTCTTAAATTATTTTGTTGTTCTGCCACTCACTAAGAGAACATGCTGAACATTGCTAATATGGATTTAATGCTTGTGTGAAGATGAGCATTTGCATACCAATATTTATAAGACCATGACACACTTGTTTGACAATGACATTCAGTTTATTTTGTGACTTTATTAATATTGTCTTTGACTTGATTCATTTCACACAAGCTTTTATAAAAGATTCATGACTTTCAGAAGCTTTATATTGAAACTAAACAAAAGGTTTATATGTAAATATTCATATAACACTTGGAAGAATATAGTTTTACAATTAAGTTTATTTAATTTTAAAATAATTTAAGTCTTTGCATGATTATTAAATAATAATATTCAATAAAATACACACTACACACAGGATGACAAATAAAGCATTCTGTAAAAATTTTATATTCTTAAACTTAAACTTTAGCTTGTAAACAAAAATTACATTATTCAATTGCCAACACTGGGTCAGTAATTAAAGCTTAGAATTCAAAATGTTTTATTTTAAACAGTAAGTAAATATTTTCCTACAGGTCAACGTGGCTGTCAAATACTAAGCATGTGGTAAGTTCTACAAGGAAGAAAACTGAGAAATGGCTTATTGGTCAAATATCTTCATATATGAGTCATAAAAGTAGTTATGTCGCTCTTTTTTCACTATAAAAAAAATTAAGCAAACAATCAGGGATGTTTTACATTCAACTTCAAAATTGTGATGGAACTTTGGGAAAAGGCTCATATAACAACAAAACACAATATGCATGTTAATGAAAAAATCTAGTCTCTGTTTAAATAATGGGTAAAACTAAATAAAAACAAGGCAAATAAAGCCAAACATTTCAATCACCTGATTATGAAGGAAAGCGCATTGCAAGCTGGGTTGGAGGACCTCTTTGACATTGGCCATGCTAAGGACTTGGACATGATAAAGATTAAAGAGGATAGGGAGTTTCTCCTAGCTCAGCGTAAGAAGGGACGTCCTGGGAATATGGGAAATGTTGACAAACGTTTGGTTAAACAAGAAATAGATTCACAAAGAATACAAGAAACTTTACAAAAAAGAAGAGAACGTGAAAAGAAAGATCAACTATTTCGCGAAGAAAGAGTTGACTTCTCCTAAGTCTCAACATCAAATAGTTCTGTAGAGGAGGCAGAAAAGTTCATAGTAGCTCATGGCAAGCTATCAACTTCAGGAGTCAGCACTTCAAAAAGAATCAAAAGAGGCAGAGGACGAATTTTGGATGAGAATCTTGCTTCAAGTCTGAACCTGGCAAAACTTAGTGATAGAAATGCAGTACTTGTGATAACTCCTGTTATACAACATCTTGGTCATAATACATCTGATTATAGTATTAATCATTCCTCCATTCAATGAGAGCAGATGAAGCATCGGCAGAAAATTGCAGATGGCTTAAGAAAGGAGTTTAAACCTCAAAACTTCAAGTTTCTCTAACCATTCACTAGGATGGTAAAATCTTAGAGGATATTACTAAGAGAGAATCTGTGGAGTCTTCCTATTCTAGTGTCTGGAGAGAAAGTGGTTCAATTGCTTGGTGTTCCAAAACTATTGTTTGGAACAGGTCAAGCAACAGCTTCAGTGATATATGAGGCTTACATGTCATGTGCAACCTGTGATCAATTTAAATGTATGGCTTTTGATACAACTGCAGTTTATACAGGACCCGGGAATGGACCATACATAATTTCGGAGCAAAGGATGAATAAAGATATGCTCTTGCTCGCATATCAGTCACCATATCTTAGAAATCGTATTGGAGGCCATGGTTTAGCACTATATTGGTACTTCAAGTGGCCCCGCGATTTTAATATTCAAAAGATTTCAGAAATCATGGTCTCAGATACTACAAACTTATCAAACTGTTATTTCCAATGACCTCGCCGAGCTCACTTGAGAATACTGTCGATGATATTATTTCATTTGCTTAGAGCAGCTACAAATGTTTCAACCACACAATGATTATCGAAAATTTCTTGAGTTGACATTTGTATTTTTGGGTCTAGTTCCTACAAAAGGATTCTCATTCAAAGCCCCTGCAGGACTTCATAGGGCTAGGTGGATGGCCAGGGTCATTTACTCGTTAAGGGTTTGGATGTTTTGGTAGCAATTCAAGTTGACAAAAAAGAGAAGAGAGGGGATTCCTGGACATTTGTCTATTCCCAGTTTGAATATACATTCATTAATTGAATAGAGCTCTATCAGCCAATTGACACTTTTATGATTCAAGAGAAAAAATTGGAAGACTTTTTCTCCAGCAACACCTACAAATTTTTGACATCACAAGCTTTCCTTCAGGATTCCTAAAGAACAAGAATTACGAATGGGAACAAGACAAGGATTATCAGTGTGTGAAGGCTACTGTTTCCAGCATGATTGTGGTAAATGACTTCGCAGAACGGGGACTGGCATTGATAGAAGAATATAATAAACTACACTGTAATAATGAGGAACAGAAGCAATTATTATTGACGGTTCTAAACCAAAGAAATAAGTACCCTGATAGGAAAAAAGGCGACTTTAGTCATCGGAGTTGTTAATTAGGAATTATACATTCTCATAACTATATTTTGTAGAGGTAATAAAATATTATATAATTATGTTGAAGTCATTAACTAAAGTAAAAAATACATATTTAATTTAATTTGTCTTGTTTCTCTTAATATATTATCATTTTTAAGATTTAATTAAAAAATAAATAAATTTGACAGTTTTTTTCCCCATTAAAACAAATGTAAGCCAGTTTAATTTTGTAAAAAAAAATTTTTATGCAAATAAGGACCACCCTAATATATATGTATATATATTTACATGTATGTGCACACAAAATTAAGCTCGTCTGTGATAATGCCCTCTTAAAATTGGATGATATTTTAAATTCAAGTATACTTATACATATAAATATATTTAAGTTCATTCATCCCATAGCTTTAGTAACTTACTGTGGATTCACACGTTCACCGAAAAACAAGTGCAGAACAGAAACATGGTTACATAATGCGCTCTAAGTGAATCACAAGATTTCCACCTTATCGGCGCGAGCTGTTCCGCTCAAGTTCAACTCGTCTCTAATTTGTCCGCTCTGCCTGTGATGTTCGGCTCAGGAGAACCAATCAAATCTCAGAACCAACTATTTCAAATCAGTGCACATGCACATTGATCACACGTGCACTTTACAGCCAGAGGTAATCAGACAACTTTGTTGGTTGTTGTGAGGCGAATTTAAATAACCCGTCAATGGAAAGTGTGTGTATTGATGTATTGGACTGTGTCACGACACAGTTTTATAAATTGAAAACATGCATCATGAAAATGATATAATATATACGTGTATCCACGAGAAAATAAAATATGTTGATAATCAGCTTTTTTAAGTTTGCGTTTCAATGCATCATGTTTCAACATATAACTTGTGAATTTTTGCACCATTGAGGCAGATTCTGCTTTCTTTTTTCGGCGAACGTGTGAGTCAAGTATTATGGTCACTGTATAATATTAAATGTTACATTATTTATTGGCATCTGAACATATTTCCTTTTTCTTGTGTTGAACTTATGATGTCTGTATTAGTTATAACCTTTATATAGTCAGCAACAAAATATGAACGTTGGTGTATGTATGTTTGTTTGGGTATGTGTGTATGAATATATATATATATTTATATATTCTAATATAATGGCAGCACAAAATATTCTTATTGCTTTCTTCTTCAAAATAAAATTTTGGAATCATCTCATATCTACCACAACTGAAATTAAACTTAATGCTGAGAGCTATTGGATTTTAAACAATACTGTTGTATGTATTTTGGATAGGTATTATTTAGGAGTTTTTATATAATTAAAACATAAGTTATGCTTTTTTTTATTTTGTCGACAGAAAATATGGCGACACAAATTTTAGCAGGTACTTAATAAAACAAAACTTAAATTTTTTAAAAATCAGTGTGTGAAATGAAATAAATCTTTTAGGTAATATATTTCTATAGCTAACCATTTTTGTTATGTTATTCTCCAGTTGTGATGTATCTAGTCGAGAACAGGTGTTTAAAATTGCACGGGAAGTAAAAGAAAAAGTGGGAGATGTTACTGTTGTTGTGAACAATGCAGGCATCATGCCATGCCACCCCTTCATGGCTCATAATTCACAAGAGATCCAGAGAATTTTCGACATCAATGTTATGGCACATTTCTGGGTATTTATGTGTTTTTTATTTAACTTTATAATGGTTCAAAACCATTGTGTTAATTTAATATAACCAACCGTAGAACTAAGTTCCTTGTTTTTATTACATTATAGATTTAACTTCCACACATTTCCCCTTCCACACATTTCCCAGTTGTATGGCAATAATTTTTAACTAAAGGCATTTTATGGAACTTTAATTAAAGGGATCACTTACCATCGGAGAAAAGTGAAAGTCAATATGTTGGGAAAAAAGGCTTCATCTAAGCTTGTATAATTTTTCTCTGAAAAACACCACTGTCCGACTAATTATATTGTTTGGATTTTTACTTTGAGTAGTACACATATTGAAGTTTGGATTTTTACTTCGAGCAGCACATATATTGAAGTTTGGATTTTTACTTCGAGCAGCACACATATTAAAGTTTGGGTTTTTACTTCGAGCAGCACACATATTGAAGTTTGGGTTTTTACTTCGAGCAGCACACATATTGAAATTTGACTTATATAACGTTTCTCGAGCAAAAGGTCCTCTATAAAAATACACTGAAAATAAAATCTTTTTCAAGTTTTTTCCTTAACTTGTCACTTTTCTCAGGGGGTCACGTTTTATAATGAGGGATTCCACTTAACATTTCTTAGCCTAATCTTTTTACAGACTAGACACAATGACTCAATTTCTAGCTTTCAATTAATTTAAGAAAAATTAAAATATAACTTTGCTACCTAAGACAGTGTTATAAAAATATTGCCTCAATGTGTATTTAAATGGCATATAAAAAGAAAATGACAAATTAAACAGATTTTAAGTTGAGAAAACTTTGAACTATAACTGTTACCAAATTACACATATTTTATTGTAGGTTGATTACTTAACAATATATAGTTAGCACTGTGTCTTACTAACCATTCGGGTTATACACTTAGGTACTAATTACGACTCACATTGTGCCGTAGTTAGCTAACATGCTAGTTTCATGTTGAGCTTGACTGCTGAGGCCGGGGAGATCGAGGTTCGAATCTCGGTCGGGTGAACTGGGGGGGGG
>CABFWO010001603.1:103099-130205 GCA_902155825.1 Timema genevievae
ATAGAGGGTGAAAAAGAAAACGGGGGGGGGGGGAAACCCCATTTGGGAACCCCCCCCCCCCCCACAGTTCACCCGAGCGATATTCAAACCTCAATCTCCTCATCCTTGGCAGTATAGCTCAACACAAAACTAGTGCGTTAGCTAACTACACCACCTAGACTGGTTACTTAACTATAGTTCTTTGTAAATTACAATAGAGTCCTGATAAACTGATAATCTTCGATTATCTGACATTCTGTTTTAGCCAACATATTCACATTATAATATGAGATTGAGATCATGTTATTAATACAGTAGTGTGACCTCGCCACAAGAAATAGAAGCAAGGATGGGAAACAAACTTCAATCACTTATTTTTAGAAAGTGACTTTTGAATTCTTTTTACATATAAAAGTTGCATTTAATTAATTTAAAATCCATTCTGTATACATAAATAAAAAAAAGTTTTATTATTTATTGCATAATTTATACTTTGGAGTAGTTACCAATCCTTATTTTATATCTAGTCTGCACTGCCATTTAACTTCAATTTGTTCTTTTCCAGCACCTCCCCTCGTTTCTGTATCACCCAACATTTCGGTTATCCGACCATCTGTCCTGATAATCAGGACTCTACTTTTTATCAATAAAATATGGTTTGGATAAAAACGTTATATTATAAATATCTCTTTACCACTACAAGATATTCAATCAGTGTTATGGGTGTGTATCATATAAATTTATAAATTTGAAACAATGTAAAAAAATGTTTTTCTAAGGATTTTGATTAAGTTATAGTATTTTCCCTCTCTGGAGTAGGCACTAGATCCAAAAGTCTGGCTACTCTAGGTAAGTAGAAATCATGATTTGTGGCAGATAAAATAATCAGATTTTGATGAATAAAATTTTGTATGTCTGTAATAAAAGTCTCTAAATAAGGGGTTTTTTTTTTTTGCTTAAAATTCACACCAAACTAAGTGGTATTAGTGGATAGAAAATTTGAGGCTAAATTTCCCATTTTTAAATTTAAAATATTTGCCCTTGGTCACAATATGATTGTCATGATAATCAGATCAAATACATCTTTTACTTGTTTACCAAGGGTTTTTGGTTGAGGGTAATAATGGTTTTTTTAGAATAAGATGATTGTTTTAAGATGTTGTAAAAAATTGTAAAAGTGCAGTTGGTACAATTTTTTCTGAAAATTTTAGGCAAAAAAAAGGCAAATGATGACTTATCCTACTTAGTAAAATAATAATAATAATAATACTTAGCACTGCGTCTTACTACCCGTTCGGGTTATACGCTTCTTAAGTACTAATTACGCAAATGGGTTAGGAATTGTGAAGGTTGAATATAAAGGAAGTGAACCCACATTTTCGTGGAGGGAGAGTGGAAAACAATTAAGGAAAAACCATTCCTAGTTCACCCGCACAAGATTCGAACCTCAACATCCCCATCCTCGGCAATCTAGCTCAATACGAAACTAGCATGTTAGCTGACTACTCCACCAAGGCGGGTCATCTAGTTAGTAAAAATATTTAAAGTTCTTATATAGTTTATTCTCATTGAAATAAACTTAATTGACTGTTATTTGCATTTAAAATGCCAATAGTTAAGTTCTCATAAATATCTAATAAATTTAATTTCCTGTGTATAAAATACATTTAATAATGCTACAATGAACTTTAAAAATATTTTAGTAGTCATTTTAATGTGCCAATAAAAGTTCATAAGGACACGTCTCATGATAATTATATTGGTGTCTATAGATAAGTGAACACAAGTTTTACTACCATTACTCCCCCATACCCATAATATTGAATTCAAAATTATAACAAGCAATAATTATTTCATGAAAATAAAAACATTTTACAAAATTGTTCAGTGCAAAAGTTGTGTGTTTTTTAAGAATCATGCGTAGTCACCTATACGATGAATGCAACTACTTGTGGTGAGGTTTTACATGAAACTCGGCCACGTAGGTAGGGGAGGAAGAGAGGAGAGGGAGATATATGGTGGGGGTATATAGGACTGTTTCTTTCTCTCTTAGGTATGAGACATTCTACATTAATACCCTAGACACAAACATGTACCACTTATCCTACATATCTTCAAAAACTTCCACACCACTCATATTATCGTCATCATCACTCAGTGTTTTTGTCGGATCTGTCATCTGACGAATCATCGTTCAAGTTGATGATAATACTATCGGATACTTCATCAATTCTTTGCTCTGATTTCAAGTATTCTTCTTCAATTTTCTTCGTGCATTTGCATCACGCTAACCATTCTTCTTTCATTATAAAGTTAAATTTTTCCTCCTCTAGAATCACTCATAACGGTGTTTACATTGAACATAAGGTTATTTTTAGAAATATAGTCCTTTACCAGTGCCCATATCAATTATATGGGGTTAAGATCGGGATGGTATGGGGGTAGATGCAGAACAGAATGTCCATACTTTGCTAGTAGTGTATCCATCATATACGTCCTAAATCATGGTTTGTGCAGTCAAATAATTGAATATAATTCAGATTTGAACATAGTGTCACAGTCTCACTGAAGGGAATATTATGATGTTTCAACCAATACATTATGACTATTATATGCGATAAAGATGGTGGTAGGGTGCATTGTCAATAACTAGTACACTGTCGGGTGGCAAGTTAGGGATCAATTTGTTTGTTATCAATTATTCATAGTTGTTGAAATTCATATCTTGCTGATAGACACTGATTTTTGTTCCTGATTGAAATATTATTAAGGCATCAGGAACAAAACCTTTATCACCACCTGCATGAACCACAATCACCCTTTGACCCTTAGATAGAGGTGTTTTAGTCTAATAGTTGTATCGTCAGTCCAGACTCGTTTCTTTGTAATTTTGCTATGGAAATAGGTCTCATTCATATAAATAATTGGTTGACCTTGCTGTCTGTAGCTTTATGTTTGTCTTAAGTATACTATTCTGAGGTTTTGTATGTCATTCTTTTGTATTAACACTTTTCTTTTATTAGATGTTTGTTTCCATTTGAACCCCAATTGTCGAATAACATTTCTTGGACACCAAAGATCCACTTCAAAGTTAATTTTGTATTTCAGAACATTGAAAATTGATTTTAATATAGGCTGCTTCCCTTTTCTTTTATGGAATTTGTGTATGACACACCGAATAACACACATGTCAAAGTCATCTACATTACTCTTTATTTTTTTACAGAGTCTTTCCTTCCACCAATCTTCACACCACTACCAAATGCTTTACCTACAGAGGTAATCTCATTTTTAACATCCATGCCGTTGACTTACATAAATCAATCACAATAGAATAAAAATGTTTTTTAAAAAGACAGCAGACACCACACTTCCGCTCACATAGCCCTGGCTGCTCACTACCCTCAATTCTTCCCATCGTAACTGCTAATGTTGGTTTGTCCTAGAACTAGCCCGTACATGCTGTTTTGACACTGCGCAATCACAACAGTTCCATGTTAAACCTCAACAACAGTACACATAAGATAGAGAATGTGATTTTATATGTGGTTCACATGCTGTAGGTTCGGCATCATATTTTTAACAACTTTGCATGAATATTGTCTATGTCCAATCAACATTTACATTTATAAATATTTTCATCTACATTATTCTGAGGTCAGAATAGGATATCCCAGGGCTGCCATTCTTAGGGATATTACCTGCTTTGGCGGATTTTAAAGAAATAGAACAGATCACAGGATAATTGAGTATTTTCACAGATATTCAGGGTTTTTATTTTGAGGTGAACATTCAAAATCACAATTCTACGTTTACTCATTATGATGATTAAATTTTGATTTTGATAAATCAATTCTTTGTTGTCAACATTTAGAGGTTT
The DNA here is from genome assembly GCA_902155825.1 of Timema genevievae. NCBI lineage: Eukaryota > Metazoa > Arthropoda > Insecta > Phasmatodea > Timematidae > Timema > Timema genevievae. Next base: position 106,959 of record CABFWO010001603.1, read on the forward strand.
GCACGCTAGCTCCTAGCAAGGATATTAATTTATATGGACCTTGTTATGGGCAGCCATTTTTGGTCTAAGCATAGTTTGACTACATTATTATTTCATTATTGGTATTGGTAAAATCGATGGTAATGATTTTGAGATATTGAATTATATATTCCTTATTGTAAAAGGTTTTACACATTTATATCGTTTTATAAGTGATAGGTTTATAATTATACAAGATGAACAAAAAAATGAAAGTTTCACCAGATAGGTCATCGTATTTACAAAAGTACAAATTCAAATGAGAAAAGAACTAAAATCGTTAGAGAATGGAAATAATTTCACATTGGTCACGTGCACATTATGCACTTCTGCATAAACATAGCCAAAATAGGAATAAAGGTTCTCAAGTGTAACTAGGAAAATAGTTGTAATGATTTATATTTTTTACTGGAGGTAAAGTAGAAATTAATTGGTGTAAATTAGTCACATTTTGAAGTAAAACAACTGGAGAAAATCTCTTAAACATTGTGAGATAGTACATTTGAAGATACAGTATTTCTTGTGTGTTTAATATTTTTGTAAATATTATATATTACAGAAGTTTTTTATGGCATGAACAGGACTTCTCAACTATATTGGCCAAAGCCCTGGGATATCCTGCAATTAAAGTGGTGTTCCTTATCTCTGGGATGTTGTCATGTCAAAAAAAAATTTTCATAAGGAACACACTTATTTTGCACATGAATGTGTGTTATGTGTAGGATTCTAAGAACCTTGAAGTTTCAAGTGCCTTTAAAACCACAAGAATAATTCTATTTCTGAAAAACATTCATATGAAAACTAAAATTATTTTACAGATCTAGTAAAGATTAGCACAAAGCTATGATATATCATTTCGTCTATATTGCCTTTTCATTCAAGAGATCCTGTATTTTAACTAATAGCTTAGAAGCATATAAGGGGCATTGAATGTGATAGAAATACAATGTCAAAACAAATAGTTGTTTGTAATATTTAAAATTATTCAGTGACCATATTCATTGTTGAACTGGCAATATTGAAACAGTATTGCATAAAAGATAAAAGATTGGCTAAATCCATTGTACAGTATACTCTCTATTTCCTGCAGGGCTATTATGACCATTCAACGCAAAGTTAGTTGCTACCGCTAGTTAGCGTCACTCTCGAGGAAAAGATAGCGTTTGGGTTATTATGACCACCACACTTTGTATCGTCCGCTAGTTTTAGCTTCGACTTTGCTTCTAGCGTCAACGCACAGAATAAAATCAGTTTGCGTCAACAGTTGGCAACACTTTCCCGAAGAATATTACCTTTTAAGACGTTAGAGGCTAGAAATTAGGTAATTTATTTCAATAATGTTGGTATTCATGACTGAACATTATTCATATGTTTTTATTTACCCAAACAGCTGATCACAAATCACATTATTTGCAAGAAAGATTTAACCTATCTAATAAATCTCTTGCAGAATTTTGTTTGCCTACGGTTTGAAATGAAAAAAATACTAGGCCTACATTATTCAATACACAACATATTTTAGTCAAAAAATCATATTGTGAAATATGCATTCAAATAGTAATGTCACACGGGGAAATGAGATGTTGGCCAATAAAGAAACAATGTTTTTTGTAATATGTATGCTTTACGACCCAATGCCTTATTCTCCACATATTTGTGTTAATACTAGAACAATTAATATGTTGTGTGAAGATCTTAGTAAATAAAACTAGTTATATACAGTTGATGAAAGCGTTCAAGAACTCCCAAAAATAGTGTTTACACGGAATATTTTCGACAACTTAATATCAAAACAATGGGCATTTATACCCAGTCAGTCTACTAAGTTAACAATAAAGTGAACGAGAGGGTGGTTTGGATGGTTAGAAATAATAAAATCCATATTTTATTTAAAGGGAATTCTTGAGACTTTAGTTAAGTGACTAAGAATATAAGGATATTATATTTCTTTATAATGAGTTATTTGCAATTTATTCACTTCAGGATAACTAATAACTAACTACTAATTATCGGTTTCAGATAAATTTGGTAAATATTTTATGATTAAAAAACCTAGGCCTATACCAAACCACATGTACATATTAAGCTAGGGCCTATTTTGGTTATTTCCAGTCTTGGCTGCATTATTTCATAGGCCTACAACTCACATTAATATGGAAAGTAATTACTACTGTATGTACGATTCAGTTTAAATAGGCTTACATTATTAAAGTTATGTTGAGGTATCTTAAACAGATTAGGCCTACCTTTTTATTATCTTGTCAACTGGTCTGTTCATGTGTTTAACACTAATAGCCATAGGGTATACTTAGATGATAAAGGTTGAGTTATAGAATTCGGATTTGTATAGCGGGAGAGTGGGAAAACATTTAGAGAAATAAAATCACTCATCACACCCAGCTAGGATTCAAATCCCAACCTCCCCACCATTGGAAAATTAGACTAAAGAGATTAACGTCTTGGTCAATGTTGCCCCATGAGGTAGGTCAAAATACTAATAACATCCCAAATATTTTGAAGCCTAACTAACTTCCACCTATTATAAAACCTACAAACAATTAGTATTGGAATGTCCCAATTATCAGTGTGTATATGTTGAATAATAATGCATTTTGATAGTATTATGTTTCAAAGAAAATATTCTTTTAGAATTCAGTGTAAGCGTACTATCCCCACTCTTGGCTTACATTATGATATAGGCCTATTTAAAGTTAGATTATGTGAAACACACACAAAAAAGTTTTGAAATTATTATATTGGGCTAATGAGATGGCAAGTTTAAATCAGGTAACACAAAACACCTAATAAATTACAAAAACTAACAAACATAACCTCATAACGCAAACCAAAGGACAAGTAAAATGTCTGCGCAACTTAGCGTCACTCTACTAGGAAAATATTTGCGCTCGCAAGTACTTTGCTTTCGCAAAGTGGTCGACCATAATAACTTTTGACGCAAAGTCTAGCGTCTCTATGCTAACGGTCGCAAATTCGTTTTGCGTCGTGGTCATAATAGCCCTGCTGGGGTAATGGAGGGGAGGGGAAGCATGGATGGTAGAAATCACTGATAATATAGAAAAAAAATCCTCTTTCCTTCTATATATACTAAATGAATTAATGAAAGAAGCCCTTTATTCATGTTTTCTCTCTGAGGGTTGTGCTAACGGCCATTTCTTTTCAGTGCATGCATTGTTTTTGTAAAGTGTCATCCTGCTTCTCCAAATTTGTCAGGTTAGCACACACTCATTAGCCTTCAGTGCAGTGGCTAGCTCACCTGAGATAAGCCTCGCCTCTCCTTCTTCCTCTACTTCCTCAACTATTTCACTAGTCTTAGCAGAGTCTGTACTACCTTGAGCCTGCGCTACTATTTCCTCGTCTGTCTGTCTCTCTCTCTCTCTCTCTCTCTCTCTGAGAACTTGCCTTGCCTGCACACTGGGTGGCAATAACAGTAGAATGCATTCAGACAGCGGTGTATTATTTGTGACATATTTAAATATAGCCACAGTTAAGCCGCAAACTGGTTGATCCGCTCCCGGTAAATCGAGCGTTTACTCTATCTACATAATGTGTCGGATTACTTTTAACCAAGGACAGTCTCTAATCAAATATTCTCAGCAAGCTAGCTTGGAATGTATTTTTAATAATACCTTAAAGAGACTTTATCAATTCAACAAGATTGCTTAAGAAATGTTTCCAATCAAATATATTTAAAAAATGCAATTCTCCAATAAGTTACCTAAAACACAAATTTTATAAACATACTTAACCAAGTATAAAATTATTTCTCCGATGTAATATCTATAAACATAAGATATTTTGAAACCTGACACCTTAGCTCAGTCAGTAGCTTGTCTGTCTACTCAGCTAAGGGTCTCGGGCTCAATCCCTGGCATGGCCGAAAAAGTATAATTGGCGAAATGTGGGTTTACCCTTTCACATTGATGAATTAACAGCTGGGGACTGGGAGTTGTGCTTGTTTTAGTCTTAAATTAGATTATAAGGCATATGAAGCTATGACAGGCCTAGCAAGCTGGTAGTGGAAAATATTTGGTTTGAATAGAAAACTGACCCAGGCCACAGGCTGGAAACTGTAATGGATGTAAAATAAAATATTATACATTATGTAATTTACCAAGCCCTGTTAATTTAAATTTGTGTCAAAACCTTACATAAACAATGCTCTCAACATTAGGTAACCATATATTTTGATAGTTTAAGTATTACTTTTTTTGGCGCTATTTGGGGGAAAAAAACACAATAATCCTCAATTTTAGAGCCCTCAATTTTATGAACTTCAAATTTAGTGGACAGCTTCTGTCATTTGCAATTTTACAAAGAGTAGCCGTCAAGCCTGTAAAATCCAGGCATTTGTGGCAGATAAAGGGCATGACTCGCACTTCTTTTATCCTCCTGGTGGTATTTGGGGAAAAAAAGATACATTAAACTGTAAATTTTACTCTGGTATCAGAAATGTGTCTGTTGTTGCACTAAGCTTGTTTCACTAGGCTTCTTTCATTTACAGTATTTTATAATGTCTGCACATAGTTGTGTTTTAGTGTTTTATGTGTATTTATTTCTCAATGGCACCAACCACCAAAAAACAAACCTCTCTTAGTTTAAGTACCAAACTAAAAATATTTGAAAAAATATAAAATGTGGGTATCAGTGGCTAATGTTTTCGGGGAAGTTGCAATTGCCATACAAATTGTATCCATTAAAAAAATATATTTATATAAATAAAATGCGAAACGGTTCTTTTTAAAATATGATGTAACAACTTCAACCAGCAGAATTAAAGAAAAAACCTGAAATTATTAAAAGAAAAAGCATTAGAAGAAGCAATTTATAATAATATATGCAACAGAGAACAAGTGGTGCTGGTGTATGGGGCATTGAAATTCAAGCTGAGGCTCAAAAGTTAGTAAACCATTTAAATGTATTTGGATTTACATCTAGCACTGGTTGGTTCTGGCGTTTTGGTAAGAGACATAACATCACAAGTTGAAAAATTTGCAGTGGATCATTGAGGGCCGCCATTTAGGGAAAAATTGAATCGAATTATAAATTAAATGGGACTGATGTTAGCTCAGATGTACAATCTAGATTAAACTGACATTTTTTGGAGGTTCTTCACTTGAAATACAAATGCTTTTGTACATTAAAATTCAGTTCCTGGGAGAAAACTGAGCAAAGAGAGGTTTTATGCCCTCGTTCATGCCAATGATGGTAGTCGCTAGTTGTATACTGTTGTAGTTGGCAAATCCAAATGACCACAAGCTCTGAAGGCCTATTATGAATTACCTTTCTGTGATATACTACAGTCCTACAAAGGCCTAGTTTACAATGGAAGAAAATGCATACAACATTTTTAAACTTTGAATAAGAAAGTAAAGGCAAAGACTACATTGTATTTTTAAATATGTATACTATTTCTTTACCTACTATGTTCTAAAAACATTCATTATTCATGCAAAACATATATTTCTGGTATTTTTACACCAGGTAATTTTTCACCCTGATTTTACAGAAAGGTTTCCCTCTAATTAGTCCATAAAATTGAGGGTTTAGCGTACCAATATACCTTGACCACATGTTTTTTTTAAGAAAAAAATACAAAGAATCAATTGAGAGGGTTGACTGAATAAAACTATTACATCAGAAATGAAAAGAAAAGGAAGCCCAGAGAAAAATATAGATTAATGTTGACCATAGTTTTCAAACTAAGTAGATCCTTTTTAGATTTCTATCATCCAACTCAAAATCAGCTATTTTATTGTCCATGCTGGATATTTACTGGCAGTGTTTCCAACTATTTTACAATGTTGGTGAAAGTTGACTATATGGATGTCTTATGCAGCTTTTTCAAAGCCAGTTGGAAACATTTTTCTTTAAGATGTCTGGTGAATATCTTGATTTTGACTTTTTAATCAAATCTTGACTGAATACAAAGGCCCTCGAAGACAAATTAACATTGGCAGGTTTGACTACACAGGTAGTGTGGCTGACTTAACAGTAGGGCTTTAGCTCAGACAAGGCCCAATAAAGATAGTTTTCAAATAAATAATTATTCATATTCCTTCTAGATGAATGCCATTGTATTTACACTTGATTACCTCTTTTAATCATAATTTATTTGAATCAAGTTGTTGAATATCTTCTGTTATAGCTAAGGATTTGCGTTTTCAATTCATTAATTGATTCGTTTGAGTCAGATCTTTTTTAAAAACTGTGACTCGATTACTTGATACATCGGAAGTATGACAATCAATTAGTCACAAATAAATTAATAATCTAATGTGATGGACGAACTGGAAATTTAATTTGTATTGCAATTTTGTCATTTAACATAATTTTCACATAATGCAATAGCGCTTCGATGGCTACTACTATCTGACAGTCATGGGCATAGGGAACATTTAATTTTTGGGGAGGGGGTGTTCAAAATTGAAAGTTTATCATATGATGTTATGACTTACTACTAAACTCTTAAGAAATAGGAACATTCTTTTATACAGTGTGCTTAGGAAGATATTTGTTCCAAGAAGGGATGAGGATATTGGGGAGTGGATGAGATTACATAATGATGAGCTACATAACCTATACTAATAACAAGACTTTGTTAGGATAATTAAGTCTCTTAAATTATGTTGGGCAGGACACGAAGCATGAATGGGAGAATCTATAACCATGTTCAGAGTATTGACTGGAAACCCAATGTGAAGAGATCATTGGGAGGACCTAGACGCAGATGGGAGGATAACATTAGAATGAACCGGAAAGAGATAGGGTGTAATGAGGTGGACTGGATAGAACTAGCTCAAGATTGGGATAGGTGGCGTACGTTTGTAAGTGCAGCAGTGAACTTCGAGTTTCTAATGCCATAGAGTAAGTGATGGAACTTCATTTGTGTAAGAGGAAGGGAGATTGAGCCTAGAATCTCGATTGGGTCTATTGAGGGTGGTTTTTCCAAAATGCCTTTCCATTCTCCTTCCACGCAAATGCGTGTATATACTTCTATAAATATACCCTTCCTCATCCCTAGAATCATTAGCGTGGTTAGTACATACGTGTATAGCTCGAAGGGGTAGAAAGATTGATGCTTTAAAAATATACAACGTGTATCTAAAACATTGCATCAAACTTTGACAGGCTATTCCTTGGGTGAAAATAGAATAATTCACATCAGCAACCTAGGGTGCATCTTGAATAATAAATGCAGTATACACCCCTAAAGATAGAGCTAAAAACGACTGTTGTGTGAAATATTATGAAAACTGCTTAGGGTATTACAACGAATATTTGTATACTACTTATTGAAACCTTGATCATTAATAAGCTAAATGTGCTGTTAGTGTTACACACCCCCATCATGTAAAAAAGAGGGGGTTGTAAGACTTTTTTCTGCAATAAAATATGTAAGAGTAAGTATTGCCAATTTTGACTTAAGATTACAAAACATGGAGTAAAACTGTTGTGTGAAATATTATGAAAACTGCTTAGGGTATTACAACGAATATTTGTATACTACTTATTGAAACCTTGATCATTAATAAGCTAAATGTGCTGTTAGTGTTACACACCCCCATCATGTAAAAAAGAGGGGGTTGTAAGACTTTTTTCTGCAATAAAATATGTAAGAGTAAGTATTGCCAATTTTGACTTAAGATTACAAAACATGGAGTAAAAATTAACAAAAAAGGTGTCTTGGAGAAACTGTCTAGCTTTCCCAGTTTCCGAGATAGTCACACAAGTTTGAGCTCAGAGACAAATGTATCTAACACAGCTAGCAACACAGCTACCTGGCAGGAATTAATGCTTGTCTTAGAAATCAAACATGCATGATTATCTCGGAAATGGGGAAAGCTAGACAGTTTCTTCAAGACACCTTTTTTTTAAATTTTTACTCCAACCAAATAGAAATAACAAGTTTTCCATATTGTTTCGTGAGTGATTAAGCTGGCAGGGGGGCTACCAATGACGTCACATTTATGTCTCAAGCTGTCTACACAGGCCTTACGGGAACCAGGCAACCTCCTTTTTACTAACCTTGACCTCGAATACAATGGCAAGAAAACATGCACATGCTCATCGTAGTCGCTACATGATTGTGTCCAATATTATGTTTTAATTCTGGCTTAAAACCACAACACAAAGTATTTTATGCTATGTAATATATTAATACAACATTTACTCTTCAAACTTTTAGTCAATTACAATAGTGTTGGGTATTTTTAAAAATTATATATTTTTTTTATATATATAAGGAAACATTTTAGAAAAAATGTTTTGAACAAAAGTTTTTTGTTTTTGTGGAGGAAAGAAAACAGAATTAGCTATTTTTGATATGGTGGATGTCCTCAAGGCTAGTTCAAGGTCAACATTGTTTTTTAAATAAGAACCTTTACATTTTTTATTTTACTCTACACTAAAAAAACTTTTGCCTGAAACTTTTTTATTTGACATACATTTTTTTTTAAAAACTTGTATTTTCTTATAAAAATTTTTGTTCAAAAACTTTTTATTACAGTAAATGCAATACTTTAATAAATGTTCAAAATGAACCTCGATAAACTTTTAAATTTGGTTTATGAAAGATTGATTAGCATGTAATAAAGTATTTCTATCAATATTCCTGCACTCATTTATATTGAGCTCCTTTATGTTTTTTGGTGTGATTGGTAGCTCTTGATACACCTTGTTGGCATCTTTATACACCTTGAATTAGTCTATTTTGTTCTTATTATTTTTTTTAACACAATACTTAAATTTTTGTACAAAAATAATTTTGATGATCATAATATTTAAAGCATAATTTTGATCAAGTTATAAGTTTAAAATAATGTTTTTTATAAATTAAAGCGTATAACCCGAACGGGTAGTAAGACGCGGTGCTAAGTATTATTTATTATTATTATTTTAAATTAAGGACTATATTATAATAATTGTAAAACTATTGTATTAAGTATGCTATTGATTTATTAATTAATATTACCTATTTTCATATTAATTTTATAAGAGCATTGACAAGCATTTACCCACTTCTTTTGAGTTTGTTCATGTACAGGAGACAGAAAGAATTTGAGATAGGTAGTGTTCCGTCTACTTTTATTACACCCAAAGCACAGTAAGACATTTTTCACCACAATTCAAGAACTGGGCTTTTAAACTGAATAACCTAGCTTCCCTCCAAGTACCGTTTTGTCTTCCAGAAGACGTCAAGCAGGTAGTGAGAGGAGGAGGTACTTGCACAAGCCTTTATCTTCTCTTCTTAGTACCATGAGTTTTATCCACTCCACCACCTTATCTCTTTCAGGTCCATTCTAATGTTATTCTCCCATCTACATCTAGGTCTTCTCAATGGTCTCTTCCCACTGGGCTTACTAGTCAATACCCTGAAGATGGTTCTAGATTCTTTCAATCTAGCCGAGACATATATTTCTATAAAATATGTCAACATTTATTGGAAAAAACTATATTTATTAGATACTTTATATTTTTCTGGTAATTTTTTATTTCTCATCTAACATTACTTAACGATGTATGCAAAAATGAGAATGAGCAAAAGTGAAGGTAGAATGAGAGATTAGTAGTGTTGATTTTGCTTAATTTTGGGGTTGTCTGCACAAATGGGCCTATTAGATTGCGAATAAATGCTATTCATTTCTCACTTACCCTTCGCTTTTACTCACTCTCGTTCTGGCGCACAGTCTTTTATTTCCAACATTAGTCTTACATTTTAAAATATATTTTATCATTTAATTCTAATTTCTTAACTTTAAGTTGAATATAACATTTTTAAGATACACATTTTTTCAGAAACATTTTTTGGATGGACAAAAAAAAATATTAGTAAACAGCTTTATAACTACAGTGTGATTTCATCTTATTTTTTCAGATGCTGGAAGCTTTTCTTCCCTCAATGATTAACAAAAATCATGGTCATATTGTGGCACTCTCATCAATGGCTGGATTAATGGGAATAGCTAACCTTGTACCATACTGTGCCTCAAAGTATGCAGTTCGTGGTCTTATGGAGGCCATGGCAGAAGAACTTCGAGAAGGTAATCACCAGTTGGACGTAAAGTTCACCACTATATGCCCTTTCATCGTTGACACAGGCCTCTGTAAGAAACCAAGAACCAGGTACTTAAATTTTATGCACTTAATTAGCTGTAACATAATCATTTTGGTTGTTTACTTTTTTGTGTCAAAAGTATTTTGTTAAAAATTAACTGTAAAAGAAAGTTATCTTAACTGTAAAATCATAGGCAATTATTTGTAAGCTAAATAAATATATTTTAGTTTTTTAGAACCATAAACTATGTTTTATTAGAAAATATTGAAATGCAATTATTTAAACACATTTTTCAACTATCAACAAAATGGCTATAGGGTCAATCCATTTCAGATCACCCAATAAAATTGGTTTATTTATAATTTTTTTGTGACAGAATCTTATGACCTTAGGAGAGTTGGAAATGGAGGTTATTTTATTTTTTAAATGTTCTATTTTTTTTTGTGCGGCCATTTTGTTCAGACGCATCAGCCAATTTCACACTTTGTTAAGGTTTGCAAACACTTTAATATTTTGCTTGTTTTCAAAGATATCAAGATGAAATAAAAACTAAAATAATCTGCATAAAACATACTATATTTTATGCCCAAATCATATTTAAGCGCACATTTAAGGAAATAGCTCAAAAATATTATTCAAAATTAAAGTTTAAAACATACAAAATCCCAACTTTGGAACCAAATATTATCTGAAAAACATAAAGACTCACCTTCAAGTTTTTGTGGGGGTATAGTCTTCATATGTGTTTACTTCCTGAAAAAGTTTGAGGTCTGCGAGTTATATTCTTAGTTTTTTATAAACCTCTAAATATTGCGATTTGCGTAAAATCGGCTGGATTGAAACTGAAATAACCCAAAAGGGACACATCATATAAATCTAAAATTTTCACTAAATTAACTTTATATGTATAGTATGAAGCCATTAAAATTTGATCACAGTGTTGTGCAGTTGTTACAGTGAAATAATAGTTTGTTTGTTTTCAAAATGTAATGTTCTTTGGGATTACTTGTGAGTGAACCTTGTCATAAACCTGACTACCAACCCTTTTCCAAGGAATTATTTCCAGTAAGTGAATTAGGTGGAACTGAACAACTCTTATTAGAATTAAGGGTATCTAAAGACATTGAAAGTATTTGCCAGTACCATAAATATAAATACCTCACAAGATACCATCATATTTTTGGAAGAAATTGTAGTGATCCTTTAAAAATTCATAAAAAAACCTATTAGAAATGGGTTGAGAGAAATCCTTTTAGAACATTTAAGTAAACCTAAAAATGTGTCTTAAATATAGTACCAGGTAAATCGTTATGCCCTGTGTGCAATAAAAAAATTTGCACTGAAGAAAAGTCAGATGAAGCTGATATAGATTTTCACACTTGAAAGTAATAAAATAGTGCTAGAAGAAAATTTATCCATTATAGATACAGTCTGTGAATCGTTAAATTTGTCTCCATTTTCTAAATTGATAAAATTAAATAAGCACAACGTCAATCCGCCTTTAAAAAGAAAACTGATAAAATTGCTACTGTGATAAAAAGAAAATTAGAATCAACCTTTGATAAAAATGTAAACTTAGATGAAAACAAACAAGTTGAAATTACTTCAAACATATTATCGGTTGAGTATGAATACTTAATTGAAAAATTAAATGAAAAGTTTTTGATTACAAGCAAAGAAGAAAAAATAAAAATCATTAGCCTTATACCTAGCTCTTGGTCCAGACAAAAAATATGTGAAGAGTTTAAAGTTACAGAATACCTAGTAAAGTTAACTAGGGAACTCATGAAAACACAAGGTATTCTTCCAGATCTATTAAAAAGGGGAGGAAATAAGTTAAGTGAAGCCTTCAAAAACAATGTCATTGAATTTTTTCAAGATTATGAAAACAATAGACTGTTGCCTGGTAAAGAATGTGTATTATTGGGGGGGAAAGTTTACAAACAAAAAAACCTGAATACAAACTCGGAAGATCAGCTTTCTGCGCATTTAGGCCTAAGTGGTATGTCCTTCCTGGCGCATTTGAAACACTGTGTGTGAATGTGCATATACCATCAGAATGTAAAACTGATGATTAAAGGTTCTAAAATAATACTGATTATAAGGATATGATAGATTTACTGGTTTGTGACTCTGAAAATAGTAAATGTATGTTTGATGAATGTCAGTCCTGTCCAGGAAAGATTCCCTATGTGACATTTTATAGAATGAAACTGATGACATGCCAGAAGTGGGCTAGTACTGACAGAGCTCAGCTCACTACGAAGGTCATGTGAAGTGTTGAATTTTTTCTGACTTTGGTTGAGAAAATTGTAGTTAAACACACATCACTTCATTGCAAAGGCCCAATTAAATTATCTTAAAGAGCTTAAAGATAATTTGACCAATGATGCCTGTATTGTCTTGGGTGACTTTTCAGAAAATTTTTCATTTGTGGTCCAAGATGAAATACAAAGTTTTCACTGTGCAAACCCACAATCAGCTTTGCATCTTTATGTAAACTATTATAGGAAAGACAACCGAGAACCAATCTGTTCCCGAAGCCTTTGTATTATAAGTGATCACCTAGATCATAATACTGCAGCTGTACACGCATTCCAAAAACATCTGGTTTGTGATGTAAAAAATGTGGCTCCTGTTGTAAAGAAAATAATTTATTTTAGTGACGGTGCGAGTAGCCAATACAAAAATTAAAAAAAAACTTTGTCAATGTCTGCCATCACTTAAGTGATTTTGGTGTCGAAGCCGAGTGGAATTTTTTTGCTTCTTGCTATGGCAAAAATGCCTGTGATGGAATTGGTAGGCACCACGAAGAGAGTTGTAACTAAGGCAAGCTTGAAACGGCCATACAATAACCAAATACTAACAGAAGAAGCTATGTTCCAGTTGTGTAGTGACAACATATCTGGAATAACATATATTTATGTCCCAACAGAAGAAATACAAGCAAACAACTTGAAACTGGAAAAAGATTTGACACCTGCAAGATAATTCCACAAACAAGGTCTTACCATAGATTTGTTCCTCTAAGCCCATCAGAAATCAAATGTTATAAGTTTTAAAAACATACAGTATTTACTGAGTACAGCACTTCATTTATCGCCAAGTATGATGCATTTTGATTCCACAACAAAAATATTATAGCTTGTATTTACGGTGGTAAATGGTTGATCGGCCAAATAGAAGGTACAAGTGAAGAAAACAATGACCTACTGATACTCTTATTTCATCCAAATGGCCCATGAACTTTGTTTCACATCTCCAGAGATGACATAGTATGGGTACCAATTAGTATGGTATTAAGAAAATTAACTCCAGTAGAATTAACTACTGTTACAGGCTGTAACTTCAACATCAGTGACAAATTGTGTTAAAAAATAAGTCAGATTTTTACTTTCTCTCTATCTTACAGGTAGAGAAAGTATGGTGATCGTCAAAAAAATCGAACTCGAGATTTTGATGAATCTTGACGTTTCATGACTCCCTGAATCCGAAAAAGTGGTTTTTGAATTTCCGTCTGTCTGTCTGTCTGTCTGTCTGTATGTCTGTCTGTCTGTCTGTCTGTCTGTCTGTACCTCCAACTAGAGCCTAAACTATTTTACCGATTGAGCTGAAACTTGATATCTAGGGTTTTCATAGGGTTGCCCCGAGGGGTTTTTGGAATTGGATATCTACCCCTAAAATTAAGGGTAGTTTACTGAAGGGAAAAAAGAGAAAAAGTCGATTTTCTCAAAATCGGCTCTAACGATTTTGATTAAATTTCATTTATGAACATTAATAAATATTCCAAACAAAATGGCTACTCTCAATATTTCGGCAAAATGGCTTTAAGGGCTCCGGTCTGATGCGTAAATTAACATTTTTTATAATAGCTCCGAAACTATTTGAGATATGAAATTACTTAGCATTACAAATATGTATATATATTTATAATACAGATATTTTATCCGAAACATATTTTTATAAAATCAATAACTTTCAATCTATACGCAATTATATGAAATTTTTTAACTTTTTGGACATTAAAGTTTAAGTATTGCGACCGTAAAAAAAACTAACCTGAAATGTTGATGGATGTCGACGTCTCATGACCCCCCGAACCCTAAAAAATAGTCTTTGCAATGCCGTCTGTCTGTGTGTCTATAAAAACTTAAAATTAAGGGTAGTTTACTGAAGGGCGAAAAGAGAAAAATTTGGTTTTCTCAAAATCTGCTCAAACGATTTTGATTAAAATTCGTATCTAGGCGTTGATTAAGATTATAAATAAACTGGCTATTTTCATTTTCCTATGAAAATGATTTTTAGGGTACTTTACAGAAGCGTTAATTTCCGTATCTCCACAACTATTTGAGAAACTAAACAACTTATCATTGCAAAATTGTAGGACTATTAGAAATAAAAAACTTTTATTTGACATATATTTTTATAAAAGCAACAGTTTCTGAGATATTTGCAAATATATTAATACAATTTTGTGAGCTTTAGTTGTAAACATATACTACTTAAGTCTTAACGCAATAATTCTCCAATGCCATAGAGTAATTAAATATAAGTATCTAAAAAAGTATGTTATTTTTCCTTAAAGCTCTTAGGAGAAATGTTTGCATAGCAATGATCTATCTCCATTTTAGACTCAATAGTCAATATTTACAATTTTAATTGGTCAAAATGTATAAATGAATAATTAAATATCAATGTGATGACTTGAAGATCTGCAACACCTTATAAAATGTTAAAATTTTAACCAGAAATCGAAATTTTAATACGAAGTGTTGACCCCTGTGGAAGACATTAAACTGTTTGAAATGCTCTTAGGTGGACAAAGATGCGCCTCTTTTCTCATTGATTCTATATCATTGTATATTATTTTATGCGTGTTCTTATGTGGAGTGGTGATGATACAATGCACATTATTCCGTTCAGAAATCTTACGAGTTTATAGAAAGAGAGAGAAAGTCTGTGTGGTGCGCCGTACCATTTATTATTTCTGTTACATCTTAAAGCAGCCACAAACAGACCTATTATAATGATTTTATGATTAGTATAATCCAATTCGTGCTAAAAAGACATAGGTTCTTAACTGATTGATAACATTTCGTTTTCCACAGTTTAGTAACTAATTTTGCGCGGCACAACAAAAATGTGATTTCATAACATTTTTAACTAAGTGCTGCTCTTATATAAACAAAGTCTCAGTGATAAAATTTTAATGGCTTCATACTTCACATATTTAGTGAAAATTTGAGATTTATATGATGTATCCCTTTTGGGTTATTTCAGTTTTATGCAAATCGCAATATTTAGAGGCTTATAAAAAACTAAGTATATAACTCACAGACCTCAAACTTTTTCAGGAAGTAAACACATATGAAGACTATACCCCCACAAAAACTTGAAGGTGAGTCTTTGTTTTTCAGATAATATTTGGTTCCAAAGTTGGATTTTTGTATGTTTTTAACTTTAATTTTGAATAATATTTTTGAGCTATTTCCTTAAATGTGAGTGTAAATATTATATGGATATAAAATATTGTATGTTTTATGCAGATTATTTTAGTTTTTATTTCATCTTGATATCTTTGAAAACAAGCGATATTAAAGTTTCTGCAAACCTCTACAAAGTGCGAAATTGGCCGACACATCCGAACAAAATGGCCGCTAAAAACTAAAGAACATATTAATAATAAATTAACTCCCATTTCCAACTCTACAAATGTCATAAGACTTTTTCACAAAAAAAAACTGTAAATAAATAAACTTTATGAACAACATTTTATTTTTTAATTGGGTGATTTGTAATGGATTGATCCTATAGTAAACATATGGCTATTTCAAATACACTTTTGTAATCAATCTTAATCGTTATGAATTTAATGGATTATTGAATATACTTGCATGTTAACTTTAAATATATGAATTTTAATTACAAGGAATGGAAATTTAAATATTAAATTTAATTAAATAATTTGCTCAAGAATATACATAAAATAAAGAACATTATTACTAACTTGTTTTTATGCGCCACCCACATATTTACACTGGTGGGCTAGGAATAAGGAGGTTAAAGTAATTGTACCTACATTTACCTAATGAGAGAATTGAAAACTATAAAGAAAAACCACCCTCGACCGAGATTATAAGTTTTACCTAGTCACAGGAAAATCGGATCAAACAAGAGTGACACCTTAGATCATGTTCCCACTAATACAGGTATTGGAATTATTAATTTTGCAAATGATGTAGGTGATTTTGTGGTATTTATTTGTAAAAATGACACACAGATATGTTAATTTAAGTTTCAACCTATGACCTAACATACCAATGATTATCTCTAATTCCTTCTGTTCCCATATTAATTCTTATTTTACTATATTTATTTACTATATAATTTACTATATATTTACTATATAATAACTATTAATTTACTATATAATAAATGTCAGGTAACTTTTTAGCTATTATGTATGACACTTGAATTTTCACTCCTTTCACCATTGAATAACCTTGTATTAACTCTCATTTTGAATTAATACAATTTTTTCCACATTTTGTTGGGCTGCTTATGCTTCATCACACTCACTGTGAACTCATTTTGTATAAACTTCACTTCCATCACTTAGTTTATCAATCTTCTGACTTCATAGTTTTCAATAAGTTTGTTATTTTCTCATCTATAACTCTTAGTGGTCTACACCTTCTTCTATTAGATGCTATTTTTACAACTTTGTGGCAATCTATGTCAAGTGACACAGTAGGGGAGCGGTTCTCAAACTGTGGGGCATGATAATTGCTTAAAGGGGACGCAATACATTTTTTGGGCGTTAAATTATTTTTAACTCAACCCAACCTAGTTCCAGGAAAAAAACTCTAAGAGAGCAATAAATTTAAAATTAAATTTAAAATCAAACCTATATTTAATTACTTTAATTATTTTTAACACTATACTAAAATAGTTGACCTCACTGACAGTAAAATAGCAATGTGTAGGTGGTGTAGTGCCCCAACTGCATCACTTTATGAAAGCAGTTTCTTACTGAACTCATTTGTTGAGGTGTTTGGACACCCCCCTGCTGACCAGCACTATACGGCGGCAAACAACAGTGGCAGTGAAAGCGCGCCAAGCAGATAGTTTTGTTTTTAGTCGTAACTGTTTTGTTGGTTATTAAGGTAATGATCGTTTTAATTATCAAACTCGATTTGTGTTTTGAAAATAAAATGGTTTTAATCACCAATTCCAGCACAAAGAGAAGCCGAAAATGATTGCTCTATAAGCAGTAGAATTGGTGAGAAGAGTGTATGAAAGCCTCTAAAACTACACATAGGGCAAAAACTATTAAAATTACTTGTCTGTGGGTTTCACACAATTTATCATTAACGGTGAAGAGCATCCACAGTGTGTAATATGTTTAAGTATTCTAGCTTCAGATAGTATGGAGCCTAGTAAATTTAAAAGGCATCTTGAAACAAAAGATTCAGAGTTTGTCAACAAACCAAATTATTTTTTTTGTCAGAAAACCTAGTAATTTAAAGTCTACCTAGCAAAGCTTTACCAAAACAAGTGCACTACCCAAAGTTCTTCTGGCCTCTTATCAAGTTTCCGACAATTGGTAAGTGTAAAAAAACACACTCAATAGGGGAAACTCTTGTTTTAGCGGCAGTGATTGAGGTTGTTTCTATAGTATTTGGTGAATCCATGGCACAGTAATTAAAAAATAGCCCCCTTTCTAATGACACATAATACTGGCAAATATCAGAAATTTTCGAGGACTTATGTGAACAGTTAATAGAAAAGATAAGAGACAGGCACTATGCACTTCAAGTTGATGAAGCAACTGATATGCATAGGGATGTCCAAATAATTGCATATGTTCGATTCATTGATTGTGATAAGCTGCTAGAAGAATTACTTTTTTGTGAACCTTTTTTAACAAACACGACTGTGGAGTGCATTTTTAATATGATTAATTCTTCTTTTAAAAATTAAATGGTATATTGTGGGAGAGATGTGTGCCATGAGTACAGATGGAGCTCACGCAATGTCTCAAGTGCACACTGGACTTCAAGAAAAAATTAAAGCAGTAACTCCTCAAGCCAAGCGCACACACATTGCATGATACATCGGCAGGCACTGGCATTTAAAGAGTTAAGCTCTCCCCTGAATGAGGACTTACAAACATTTGTAAAAACTGTAAATTTCATCAAGGCACAGCCATTAAAATATAAAATTTTTAAGGTTTTGTGTGAAGATATGAGTTAGATCACACTGCCATACTTTTTCATACTGAAGCTTGATGGTTGTAAAGAGGCAAGGTGTTGAACAGAATATTTGAATTGAGACATGAGGTATTCTGCTTTTTGCACAAGTAAAATCATTCAATGACAGAGCTTTACTGCAACACAGATTTTGGGTGTATACAATTACATCCCATGTTCATTACACCGCATGTCCATTACATCGCGTTTTTGGCACAAATATATTGCAGGTCCATCACGTCGCGTTTCCCCCACCTTTCTAAACACAGCTAACCCTACTCTGACGTACAACCAATAGGAATGAAGGGTCAACTGACTCCCTTTAGGAGGGGGAGTGTTTCTAGCTTGCCAGAAATCTAATGTCCTTAAAATAACTTGAAGACTTAAATTTGTAAATTCAAATTGCTGTGGTGCATCGAAAAGCAAAGATGAAATAAAATAAGAATATAATCTACAAATTAAAAATATAACTTTTTATCTAGACAATTTTTTTCAGAGAAGTAAAAAACAAAAGTATGGTGTATTTATTTTAGGAGTGTTGAAGATCCAGTTGCCTAGGCATCTTGGTTATGGTTTAGTTTATTTAAGTTTTGTTTGAGTTACACTATTCTTTCAACCAGCCCCACCTTCAAAGTGAGAGTCAGAGGTAATCGTCGGACACACTATCCTTTCAACCAGCCCTACCTTTATGGTGAGAGTCTGAGGGGAGAGTCAGGCATGCTATCCTTGCAACCAAACCTACCTTCAAGGTGAGAGTCAGGCACGCTCTCCTAGCAAAACGCTATGAAATTGTATATATACGCCCTTTCATTCCTATTTGTTGTACATCAGGGTAGGGTTAGCTGTGTGTAGAGGGGTGGGGGAAAATGTGACCTGATGGACCCTGCAATGAATGTATTTGTACCAAAAACGCAATGTAATGGACATGCGATGTAATGGTGGTCCCCCATAGATTTCCTTTTGAAACTGGCATATCTTGCAGATATGTCTGAAAGATTAAACATTCTGAACAAATCTCTTTAAAAAAAATAAAAATGAAGCAACCATAATTCAATGGAATGACAAAAGTTGAGGCATTTTTAAGGAAACTACAACTTTGGACAAATGGTTTGAAAAGTAATGATTTGGAAGTGTTTCCTACTCTTGTCAACATGCTTAAAAAGAAAGACCATGAAGTGATTCTCTCACATTTGGAAAGTTGTTTGATTGACCATGTAATTACATTATAAGAAATTTAAAAAAAGTATTTTTATGAAAACCTTGAAGCACTGACCTGGGAACAATATCCATTTGAAAATTCACTACAGCTAAGATCATTAAACATGACTGATCAAGAACACTTTATTGATCTTCAGGCGGATTCTTCTTTCAAAATAAAATTTAAATAGAGTTCCTTGTCAGAGTTTTGGATTAGTTTATGACAAGAATATACGACGTTAAGTGAAAAGGCTCTGAAAGTGCTCTTACTATCTACTTATGTGAAACTGGATTTTCAGGTCTGGGGGCTATGAAGAGGAAATATTGTGCGAGACTAGATGTCACTAAAGAACTGAGAGTTGCTCTTTCTAATATTACTCTTCGTTTGAATCAACTTTGCATTCAGAAATAAGCATATCCATCACATTAAATATCAACCTTATTTGAGAAAAGTTACACCAGCAAACATTGAACATTAAAGTAAATATTGCAATGAGATTAATTTTTAAATTGTGCTATAAATGCTGATGTTTAAGAAATATTATTTTCTGTTTAAATAATACTGTTCTAATTTGAATGATGTTTTCTTGATTTCTTACAAAATATTAAAATATTCAGTTTCAAAAATATACATAAGAAAATACACACCAAACAAAATATTTTAACTCATATCATACTAGATCGAGGGAAGTCGGGGATCGCAACTTCATCATTTGGATGTAAAGGGGGTCACAGGGGTAAACAGTTTGAGAACCGCTGGAGTAGGGTATTCCAACAAAAAATAATTTTTCAGATGACACAAATAAGTGATTTGTTTATAAGTATTTATAAAAATTGCATCTGTAAGAATTGAGGTGCAGCAAGGACACCATGTTAGCCAAGCTTCTGTATACTAGGCTTAGCACTCAGCAGTGAAAAAGCTAAATATAAATGTTAAGAATGAGAAAGTTAGCTTAGAGGAAATATAACAGTATTAGTTTGGAAAGAGGATGGGAAAACTGTGGTGAAAGTTTTCTTTTAATATGCCTACCAATGAAAACTATACAATATTTAAATTGTAGAAATTATTTCATAAAATTGGGCAAGCTGTTAAAAGAATTTTTCGTTATCATTGTAATAGAAGTTTTAAAACTGTTCATGGATAACATTATACCAGGGATGTGTAAAAACACTTTTTGTCCAAGATATACTAATTTTATATTAGTAGTTGTTTTTCTCAACACACCTGTTTGCATTTTTTTGGTCAAATATTATATCCTTTTTCTACATTATTTAGGTATACAAATGCAATGGCTATTTGTTGGATTGTAACCTTATTCATATTTTAACTAATAAATATACTTTTAATAACCTTGCTATATATGTAAAACTTATGTAGACAGCTTTAAATTCATTTTGATTTAAGTTTTGTTGAAAATGTAAATTTAGTCTACCTGTAGCATTTTAATGGATTTTCCCAGATGATTATGGTTTGTCCTCAAGAAAACACCAATAAACTTTTATATGTACTCCTGAAATTAAAATATCCTTGTCCTCATCTTTTGATCAAGTAATTCCAATTTCTCATTGCAAATATGTGTGCAGCTGGCTATTTTAATTCTTTTTCCTATATCTTCACATGAAATTATTGTTAAAAAATAATTTGCTATAGTTGTATTTGTAATTTAATAGGTTTCCGAGCTTACTTGGTTTTGTGCCCGCTAAAAAAGCAGCAAGCGAAATTATCAAAGCAATGAGAACAAACCAAGATGAAGTGTCAATACCCAATGGACTTCTATTATTAAACCATCTTCTCAGGTAAATGTTATTTTTATATTATTTTATCGGTGCTTATAAATACCTGTTCAGGTTATAAGCAAAAATTAACGCTAAAAGGTTAGGGATGAGGAAGGAAACATTTTAGAGATAATATACCTGCATTTGCTTGGGAGGAAAGAGGGAAACCAAGCTAAATGTTAAAATGATTCAATTCTTGTATGATAAAGTTAGTGTAGGTAGTGTTTGTGTCATTCCTTGATTGAACATCTCGATAGTCATTTTGTTTGATTGTTTTCTTAAATAAAGGAGTCATTTCCCACCACTTTGGAATATTTAATTTTAAACTAGTTTTAACTCAATAAATACTGTTTTATTTTATTTTTTAAAAGAATGTGACATAATTTACTTTAGTGAAGTGCCAGATGGGAAATTTTATGCAGTGCATTATATTGCAATTTAGGGTGGTGTGTTGAGGTGAAATGCAGTTCAAAACCCCTTGTGGTGATATTCTATATGGCAAAGTGTGATGCTTTATTGTGGGGTATGATTAAAAGAAGAGTGACACTGTGCAGAGTGAAAAAGTGTAAAGCATTGAAATACAGGACAGTATAGTAGACTGTACTGTGAACAGATTCAAATGTGGTGTAGAGTGCTCTATTGTGTTTAAGTGTAATATTTTGCTGTGTGACAAAGCAAACTAAGAATCACAAATAACACAAATGATGTGTGGCATATTCTAATTTCTAACAATAAACTTAACTAAGGTATAGGAGTGAAGGGGGTAACTATTTAATCATTTATTACAATGAAAATACACCTATATCAAACTAGTTTGTAGTGATGAAAATCAAATTGCTTCAAGAACTCAATAATTTTATTCTGTGTGCCAATTTGATTAAGTTAAATTCAATTATGATGAATAAAAAATAAAAATAAATGATTGATTAACCTCTAAATATATCATAGCATTAAAGCACAAAACAAAATACTTATTAAAATATAAGATTAAAATATCCATACTCATAACTTCTTATCCAATTTGCAACACACAAAGTTCTTCCAATGTTTATTTGTCAGACTCTCTAATATCTTATTTTCCCTCGAGTTTTGCCTAAATGTTTAACCAATTGTTAAATTTAAAATTATATTTATTTAATGTATGCATTAAGATTGCTGATAGCTATATATAAATAAACAAAATCACTTTAAAATTCTAGGTTTCCCACAGGTTTCCTTTCTAATTTTTATGCAGGCTATTTCCAACAAAGGCTAAAGATTTGATCAAGGATTTTATGGACAGTGGTGTGGAATCCCATGATTAAACACTTTCAATATCATCTGAAGAATAGCATGGGGACTTACAAACTAAGTGCGATTTTTTAAAGAAATAAATAGTACTTAAATTTAATATATTACACACAAAGCTACTGTTAAAGGCCTACTAAAAAATTTATATATAATTTCATAAGAACTGCTAGAAATATAATACTATATAAAAATGAAACACAGGGAAGCAAAAATGTCTTATTATTTTACTTGAAAATTCTATTTTAATGGTGTTTCATTGTGCATTTATATCATTACCTATTGTTTTTTAACTTTGTAAATATTTCATGTATAAAAATATATAAGACTAGCAATAGGAAAATTACTTTGATATTCAAACTTTATCAATGAAATATATGTTTACATAAAATAATAATTAAGCTTGTTTCTTTGATTTGAGTACCCCAGCCTAGTTCCTTAAAAATGTAAATCAATTTAAAATCAAGTGCAAATAACAATTGAATAGCCAGAAACATAAATGCTGACCGTGAGTTATCTTGGCTGTTTTTAAAATGGTATCAAGTCTCTGATGATCTCACAAGTCTATAGAATTGACAAATAATGAGTGATGTGAGACCCTGGGCATGAGATGACTCTGGATAGCTCAGTTGCAAGAGCATT
>CABFWO010001603.1:130307-149028 GCA_902155825.1 Timema genevievae
AAACAAAAAAAAAAAAAAAAAAAAACAATTTTTTTAAAACCGCTGAATATTTTATGTTTACAAACAAAATTATTAAATAAAAATTTAATGCAATTTTAAATTAGTTCAATGACACAGAAACTTGTCACTTAGAGGGTTTAGCCTTATATCAGTAACCAATTTAAGTTAATTTTACTGATCAAATTACTTTCGAAAAATTAAAATTTTGTTACATTAAAATTACACCTAAACATTATACTGACAAAACTATGTACTCAAATATATATTACTTAACCAACTAAACAAGTATATTATTTAGATTACAAAGACATTAGATAAACACCAAACATTATTTCTAATGAATGAATGGTACTTATTGCTTATACAATAAAGTTTTAGTTAATTACAGTAAAGCTGCTTCCTAAAAAAATAAATAATGTATACATTCATTTAAATGATTACTGTTAAAGTAGTAAACAAAGGAAAAATGGCGCCAAACAGCTATATTAAATAAACATTGAAAGGAGGATAGAAAATTGTAGGCCTCAAAATTCACAATAATTAAAACATAACAAAACCCATGATCATGTAATTTTCGGAGATCAGTCCTCTTCTTCAGCAGAATAGAGTAATAAACAGACTGGACTATGGCAGCATGTCAATTTATTGAAGTATTAATATATCTCTATAAGGAAATCCTATTTTCGCTTTATGAGGTAATTGTATTATCTTTGGAAGACTGTACAGGAAAGGTGGATAGAAACAAAAAGAACAGACAAAATATGGCTTTTACAATTAAAAGAAGAGCACAGTTCACACTTTACACTGCTGCCATTGGACAAAGAGGTAATGGCTGCCTCTTGAAGAAAATAGATTGTTATCGCCCAATCCCCTGACCCAGTTTCTATTCTATCAGAACTCATCGGGGAGGGAGTGTGAAACATGCAACTCAACTTCCTAAAAGAGGAGTGTGTGTATGTATATACATACAATGGCAGCAATGTAAAGTGTGAACTGTCTCTTTTCTTTTTATTGTAAAAGCCATATTGTGTTTGTTACTTTTATATGTTTCTACCCACCTTTCCTTCTTCCAAATATTAGAGTATAAAAAAAATTACCAGTAAATAGTCCTATTGCTGAACAAAGTTATATATTTACTAAAAATTATAATTGAAAATTATATTACATTGGAGTTTCTAATGGTTGGACATGGGTACACATTTCTTTCAAAATACTAATAACTTATCAGACACATAAATTATGAATTGTAATGTAGATGAAATAAAGGGCAGTTAATTTAATTTAATATAACATATTCAGATTGTTCCTCAATTTATGAAACACATCACATTATGTCATTAGATTTTAATAAAATTGGTCATAGGATTCCATAGTTTAGCTCATTTTAAGTTTTTACAAGTGAAATAATAGCAATTTCACTATTTATTCTACATAACTAATCAAGTTGATCATTTATCAAATAAGGTTTTATAAGGAAGGTTGTTTTAAAGTTGAAATCCAAAGCGTGTAAGTTGCTACCTGACTATTAATCTGTTCTAGCCTTTCTAGTTTAAAGTTATTTTTAGATTTATTTTATCATCTTGTATTACTACTGCCCGTTCGAGTTATACACATATTAAAGATAGGCAGAACGGCTCACTGTTGGGAACGGCTCAAAGTGATTCAGTTCATTGAAATGAGCCGTTCATTTTTATTGTTCATTCATTCGCGAACGAATATTGTTTTGCAGCTTATTGTTTGCGACCGACCGAACTTCAGCTAGTGGATCTTCGTTCGCGACTGACCTGATACCGGCTAGTGGCCCATCGTTTGCGACCGACCTACGGCTTTCAATTACTGGTATCAATTGGAGGAACACATCGTGTAACTTAGTTATTCGCTTCGGATCAAAGGCCTGATTTCAGGGAGAAGTTTTTAAAGTTTATTAAATTGTTATTAATTATTTATGCTCATGAATCAAATCTAAAACATCTTAAAAGTAGCACTTTATTTATTTTGATTAATTATATAGTTTATTCAGTGTTATAGTTGTATTTAAATGAAAATATATTTGTTTAAAAAAATAAAAAGCCACGAAAAAGTAAACTTTGGGATTACTTTTCCGAAATAGAAGACAGAAAAGCAAAGTGTGGGTATTGTTCACAAATCGTCAGTGTAGTGTGTGGTTCTGCTGGGAACTTAGTGAGACACCTTAAAGCAAAACACCCTACTGTCCCTATTTTTAGAAGTGTCTCTCCTCATAAGTATGTACCACCAATTGATCAATCCACATTAAACTTAGTTAGTGAGCAAACTGTCGAAGATGTAGATATAATAGATATAGAAGTGAATTCAGACATTAATTAACCATCTATGTCAAAACAAGCCTCAAAACAGCAACAGGGTAATATACTAGACTATGTTAGTATCATCAGACCCATTCCAATTCAACGATCAAAATTATTAGATCAACAGCTGATCAAATTGATGGTCAAAGAATACCATCTATTAAATATTGTTGAGGATCCAGAATTCAAAATTTGTATCAACATGCTTCTCGTAAAACGGTTTCTTCTAGTTTGGTCCCGCAACTGTATCAGTCAGCTTTAGAGAAAGAGTAAATGAATCTGAAGGAAGGTTCAGGAGTATGCCTTACCACAGACTCATGGACCTCAATGACCTCATAACAACACATTTAATAAACAGTGATTGTTGTGAGCTCCTCATTACTATTAGGGTTTATTGTTTTTCATGATAGACACACTGCCGAAAATCTTTCTGATCATTTGAAAGATACAGTAAAAGAATGGGGCATTGTAAAGAAATGACGTGGTTACAAAGATCAGAACTACAGTTGAACATTTTAAGAGAAGTTCCCATGCCCTTTCAAAACTGCACTCTATGCAGGAGCAGATGGGTTTGCCAGCACTTAAATTGAAAAAAGATGTCACGCGATGGAACTCTACCTTTGATATGCTCAACAGAATAATCAAAGTGAAAGATGCAGTTGTTTCCACACTAGCCATTTTACAATGTGACTGGCAACATTATCACCTCATGAGTGGATTTTAGTCGAAAAAGCTGCGAAAGTACTTAAAGTATTTCAAGAGGTCACTGAAGAAATTAGTTCTGAAAAAACTGTTTCCTTATCAAAAGTAATTCTTTTTGCTAAGGCAATGAACAATAAAATGCTCCACTTCACCAGAGACAAAACGCTGCCTCCAGAAATAGGTCGGTTTGTACGGACGTTGACAGATTTGCTAAACAAATGCTTCAATGACATTGCAGATAATGATCTTACAGCCCACGCAACACTTCTTGACCCTAGATTTAAAAAAAGGCTTGGGTTCACTGACGAGAAGAAGTATAATACCGCTTATACTTCCCTCAGACAAAAAGTGTGCAGAATCCGCATAGAGGTAGAAGATTCAGCTGAGCCAATATCACCAATGCAACCAAACAACTCTACTTTCACTTCATCATCTTTATGGGAGGACTTTGATAATGAAGTGAAAAAAACTACTGCAGTTCATAACCCAACCACTGCAGGAATAATTGAGTTGGACAAACATTTACAGGAACCTATTAAACTCCATAAAGGATCCCTTGACCTGGTAGTAGGCGATAAAAATGACATCCTCGAGTCTATGAGGTTGTGCTGAGACACTTGTGCATTGTGGCTACTTTATTGCCATGTGAAAGAATTTTTTTCGAAAGCAGGGCAAGTCCTAACGCAGAGAAGAAACCAATTAAAATCATCCAAGATATCAGAAATTTTGTTTTTAAACCATAACTTGTAGGCAAGTTAACATATCACCGGCATTTATACTTGTGGTCCGCGAGCCGCATGTGAACTGATCCATGATTCTGTGCAGCCCACAAACCTTTTGATGAACCAATATTATATAATGTGGTCTGATTCTTCTTTTTATAAGTGTTGTTCAAATTTGTGATTATGACATTTTGAAAATGTACATACATGTGTGAACCGCTGTTTTCGCTTAAGAACATCCGTCCGGCCTATTGGTATTCTTTATAATGGATTAATAATGCAAGTGGCTAAGGGACGAGTAAGGTGATATAATTATATATAGGAAGTATATATGCATTCCAACCTAATATTTCTCATATAGTAATTAGATATCAGTCGGCGCCCCGGATTCAGCCCACGGGCCGTAGGTTGTGGTGTGTTGCCTTAGACCACGTAGGTAGTGATAGTTTTAAAATATTTGAATTTCTAAGGATGCATTTATATTTGCCTCTTGTAGCCTTTATCCTAATGATTACCCCTTCCAGTGAGGACAATGTTGCTTATTGTTTGGTCTTAAGACACGAGTGGGGGTGACCCAGAGGTAGATTTACTGAACAAAAAGAGAAAAAAACTTCTTATCCCGTTATTTCTGTGACCGAGGTCGGCCGAATTATCCTGATTAACTTGTGTCGTTCAATTTGAACTAGTTCACGTCGATAAGGGGAACTAGTTTGACTAGTTCACCTAGAGCAGCGGTTCCCAAAGTGTGCTCCGCAAAGCATCTCCAAGTGCTCCGCGAATAGATTTGAAATAAAAATAAATAAAACGTGACAAGATATCAAAACTGTGAATTTGTGCGTTCATGAACTGTGTATAGGTAAGTATTGGGTAGAAATTATTTACAGACTGCACGCGGCGAAACCAAACAGAGAGACTAGAGGGTGCCCGTTTACCCCGTCCCTCTGAGAACTTCGCCACGCTTTCAAATACGATTGTTAGCTTCGACACCTTTCCAGAATTGTCTGGGAAGTTTCTATTGCATATTTAAAACTTGTGTTTCTTCACACCTTCAGTCAGTGTACAGTCGAGAGTCGAAACAAATCAAGTAGCAGTGCAATATTATTATATTATTTGAATGTCGGAAAAGCCAACCTGGCCTCAAAGCAGTATGAGTGCTTGAATGATTTGAAATCAGATTCTGTGATAAAAGAGAATTTTGCAACTAAGAAGTCACTATCAGAATTTTGATGTCAGCTACGAGACCAATTTGAAGTTTTTTCAGAGAGAGTGAAAATAATCATTCTTCCCTTTCCAATAACTTACTTATGTGGATCAGGATTCTCTGCCAATGTGGCTACTAAAACAAAAGATCCCGGCTCAACGCAGAGCCAGATATTTGGTTGGAGCTGTCAAATTCAACCAGATACATTGTGCAAATCAAAACAGCAGTCCTATCCCTCTCATTGTAAATTAAGTTCGCGGTCTATACTTTATCGTTCTTTATTTATGCCAGGTGAACTTTTTTTGCAGCCATTTTTAACATTATCTGTGTGGGCAACATATTGTGGATTTACAATACCTGATTTGAATTCTTTATCAAATGTGTTGCTTTAGGTTAATTTATGTTTTTGGTTGTTGTTTTGCGTTTATATAGTTAAATTCCTTATTTCTCTGAAATTAAGGGCGAAAATAACATTTATAATGAAATAAAACTTAATGTTTAACATGCCCAAATGTTTAAACATTCGTTTCCATCGTGAATACTGCTGTAATTCAGTTTAGTGTCTATCTCTGTAGGCTCTATGTAAAAATATCGTCGCTCTAACACCAAAGACACTTATGTGCAAAATTGTTATTTTGAGAAAACGATATTTAAAGTTACAATTTTCAATGGCTTACAATAGGAAAAATTAAGTTTGGATCAAAATTTAAGCTATTTTGAAATCTAAAAATAATTCGTGCTTTTACTACACAATAAAATATTGACTAACAACTTTAAAAAATGCGGTTGGGTAAATATATAAAAAAAATGAATGTGCATGCCTTTAGCATCAAGGCAACTATAGTGCTCCTTGACAAATTTCTTTCCTGAAAAGTGCTCCACGATTCAAAAAGTTTGGGAACCGCTGACTTAGAGGATCCTTTCAATTTAAACCATTCGTTCACGAATGACACATCTCTAACACATAGAGAACTGTATGTATAGTAGTATCAAACTTTTGAACACAAGTTTCATATTTCATTTAGTTGAAAAATGACGCCTGGACACGGGAATCAAATCCAGGACCTTCAGCTTAGTGCACCAATGCTTTACCACTTAGATATCTAGGATTTGTCTTGTGTTCATGGTCATTCTTCACTAAATTTTAAGCTATGATGGACATTCTGATGTCTGTGACTGCTTTACCCACAACCTAAGATCATTCAATTTTCACTTTAAGTTTCACTTATGACCTCATTTGTTAATTAATTGGAAACACAATATATCACGTAATAGAGAATTATTAAGCAAATTGATAATATTCTCTAATAGCTATCTGCCAGAATGAGCATTTAATTATATGGTCAAGTGTATAACCCGAATGGGTAGTTTGCGGAGATGCTAAATAATAACAAAATTATGTGGTCTAAAGTAGAGGTGGCCATCTTGAATGGGATTGAGATTTTTTTTCCTGGACTCTTAGTGAGCTTCTTTACAATTTCAAATTAATTTCTACAAAATGTTTCACTTGGAACCATACTTGCACTTTAGGTAGGACTTGTGAATTTTATGCATGAGTTTGAGGTAAATAATAAAATTTTAATATTTGTTTGAGTTTTATTGGACATTCATACAAAGACTATAAAACAAATTGAAAAGTCATGAACCAATGTTTTATTAAATGATGAATTGACGTTTGTATCTTAATCTCTTCTGCCAAGGTTAAAAAAATCTGGTGAATAAGCAGACAATGCCAATCTCAAACAATCTTTTGTGTGTTGATCAGTTACATTTAAGCGATGTTTAATTTTAGTTTGTTTTAAGGATGAAAGTGCTGATTCACATAAATATGTAGATTAAAAACAGGAATGTAAAGTTAACTATATTTTCTCAAATTAGCATGCTTTTCCTTTGAAACAAAGCTCCATGTATGTTTTTTTGATGACCTGGCTTTCAGAAATATGTCACATTGCAGTGTAATTATTTCATTCTCCAGCATAACATTGTCCAATGTGTCTCTGTCCTCCTTGAACGAAAAAACTGAATCAGCTCTTCAATTTAATAAAGTCACTGAATCTGGTTTTAAAATCATCACTAACAGTTTGAATTTTAGTTACATATTTTCCTGAATTGAAATTATATGTGGAATTTTTCTGTAAATGATCCCCGATTGTAAATCATTCAAAACGTTTGTAATCAAGATACTTATAGCCAGGGCTTGGTTCTTGAAAGCAGAAACATTGCTCATCCTATCACCGATTGTTTTATTTTCCCCTTAGACCTATAATTTACAAGTTTAATAAACTAAGTTTTACTGTAAAATCTGCCTAACTTGCCAGAACACATGACCAGTTAAGATCATGCAATTGATGATATAATCACCCCACTTTTCAATAAAATTGATACAAAATTACAACAAGTCATGAAATCTTTGAAAAACTAATTCGGCTTAGTCAACTAACATTTGTGTGCAAAATCAAATCTGATTCTTTATCCTCCAATTGCATTTTAAAATGGCGCCTTTGAAGAGATCAACAACTGATGGAATTGACAATTTTAAAAGCAATATCAATTATGCATTTTTTATTAAGCCTCTTACAGGCTTAAACTTGCTGATGAAAACAAAATAGTATTAATAAAACCTTTAGATGATGTAAAGATCTTGTTGAGGCAAGATACAAAGTTCACACTAAGTTAACATAATACAGTAAAAATAAAATGTGCTTGGAGTACACACTGAAGAGGTTTTGAAAACTCTGATAGTGATATCAGCTACTGCGGATTCATAAAAAAACTATCTTCGCTCCACGATGAGGGAACATAGACTAAATCACCTGTGTGTGCTTAATGCATGCCCTTAGAGGCTCAACAAAATTGAAATTGCAAAACTAGCTAATAGTTTTATAGTTAGTAACAAATATTTAGAAATCTACTTTAATTTTTAGTCTATATATATATAAATGAATGTTTCTTTGTTTGTCCTATATGCGTTCCTATACCATTCATCCGATTGCAATGAAACTTTGGTGAGTTACTGTGTGCACACCCGCAAAGGTTTCTGAATTAGTACAACCATTTTACAATAGGTGGTGTGTGAGTCGTTTCAACAAATGTGTGTATTTCATATAGTTTAGCGGCAGTTTGTGTGTTTTCAGTGTATGAGTGCATATGCATGACAGAATTGAATTGAATCAAATATAAACAGCGATATTTCAGTTCGTGTGTGGCATAACAAGTGGTGTTGATTGTGAAATTCCATTGCCGGTCGACATTAGATAATAGATATCACACACATTTTCTTTTCTTTTTCCAAGTGAATTTGTAATAGTCGTCACATAGCATTACTTTTACTGTCAAATAAATTATGCCACCCAAATGACAAGCGATTGGTTGATTTACACCTCAAGCACAAAATAAAAAAAAATTAGGATCTTCAGAAACAGACGAGCAATGAGAAGCAAGACTGGAAACCATCTGAGTACACACTGCTCAAGCCCGTTCGTCTGAAACAGACGAGCAACGAGAAGCAAGACTGGAAACCGCTCGAGTACACATTGCTCAAGCCTGTTCATCTGAAATAGTCGAGCAACGGGAAGCAAGACTGGATACTGTTAGAGTATGCACTGTTTGATCCAGACAAACAATGCACGCTGAATTACATTTTGGTGCATTCCATTATGATTCTAATTATGATTACAGTCTTCATCTAAGTGTGGTTATTGGAAAAATGGATAAATTATGCGTGTATTGCAATGCCCTCAAATTTAAGAATGAATCACCAGGAATGTGCTGCGCGGGTGGAAAAGTGAAATTGCCAGAATTACATTCACCACCCGAACCATTATCACCGTTGGTATCATGTGACACAAGCCAATCGAAACATTTCTTGGCAAACATACGCAAGTACAATTCATGTTTCCAAATGACATCGTTTGGTTTGGTGCAACAAATAAATATTGTGCGTGAGAATTACATGCCAACATTCAAAGTGCAAGGGCAAATTTATCATCGTCCAGGATCACTACTACCACTGCCGAACGCCGATCACAAATTTCTTCAAATTTATTTCACGGGAAACTCTGATGAAAAAATCTATCAACGTTGTCGATTCAATACGAGCACTAAACGAGAAATTGTCACTGCATTACAAACTTTATTCGATCAACACAACGAATTAATTTGATTGTTCAGAACTGCCCTTGAACAAATGCCAGCTGATGACTACGAAGTTGTAGTTAGAGCAGACAAAACACCTATCGGCCAACACGAAAGACAGTACAATGCACCAACAATTGATGAAGTGGCGATCGTTATAGTTGGCAAGAATTTAACTCGCGTGATATCTTAGAAATGGTGATGTTCAGCGAGTCTCAGAAACTGATTGCTCATACGACGGATTGCAATATCCGATTTTATTTTGGCAAGGAGCAGATGGATATCATTTCAACATCAAATTGAGAAATCCACAAACAGATAAGGAAACAAATAAGAAAGTCATTGCCATGAATTACTATTCATATCGATTGATGATTCGTGAAAATGCTGAAAATCATATCTTGAAATGTCGACAATTGTTCCATCAATACATTGTCGATATGTATGCGAAAAATGAAACCGAACGACTCCTCTACATTCGATTAAATCAAACCAAGTTGCGTTCCGAAGAGTACATTCATTTACATGATGCAGTTGTTAATGATGGCAATGTGAATCCCAATGAATTGGGAAAAATGGTCATACTACCGGCCACATTTACAGGGAGTCCACGGTAAATGCATGAATACGCACAAGATGCAATGACATGTTCGCGCATATGGCCGCCTAGATTTTTATATTACATTCACATGCAATCCTACGTGGGATGAAATAAAAGAACTTTTGTTAACTGGACAATCATCATCGGATCGTCATGATATTTCCGCATGTATGTTCAAACAAAAATTGATATCTTTAATGGATTTCATTGTCAAGCATCATGTTTTTGGAGAGACAAGCTGTTGGATGTATTCCATTGAATGTCAAAAAAGAGGATTGCCACATGCACACATTTTGATTTGTTTGATCGAAAAAGTCACACCAGATCAAATTGATCAAGTTATCTCGACAGAAATACCAGATGTCGACATTGACCCAGACTTATTTGAAGTCGTCACCAGAAACCTAATTTATGGTCCCTGTGGCTTACTCAACAACAATTCACCATGCATGTCTGATGGGAAATGCACGAAACAATACCCAAGAGACATACTTGCCGAGACTATCACTGGCAATGGCGGATATCCACTCTATCGTCGACAATCAACTGAAGATGGCGGCAAATCCATCACTTTAAAAGTACAAAACAATGATGTTGAAGTCGATAATCGTTGGGTTGTACCGTATTCACCGTTACTCTCAAAAACATACAAAGCACACATCAATGTCGAGTATTGCAATTCAGTGAAATCGATCAAGTACATTTGCAAATATGTCAACAAAGGAAGTGATATGGCAGTTTTTGGAGTGGGAAATGCAACTGCATCGATCAATGAAATCAACCAATATCAACTGGGACGCTACATTAGTAGCAATGAAGCAATATGGCACATTTTATCATTTCCAATCCATGAACAACATCCAACAGTAGTTCATTTGGCAGTGCACCTTGAAAATGGACAGCGCGTGTACTTCACATAAGAAAATGCACGGGCAAGAGCTTTGTCACCACCGCCAACAACGTTAACTGCATTTTTCTCACTGTACGGGGATGATATGTTTGCAAAGACGCTACTTTACTCTGAAGTGCCAACATACTACACATGGAATGCATCAGCGAACAACTTTCAACGTCGCAAACAAGGTAAAGCAGTTGCAGGAGATCCCAATTTATATTCGATATTTAGGCCGTCTGTACACTATTCACCCAAACAATGCAGAATGCTTTTACTTGCCATTACTGTTAATCGACGTACGTGGACCGACATCCTTCCAAGAATTGAGAACAGTAAATAGTCAAGTATATGCCACTTATCATGAAGCTTGCCAAGAATTAAATCTACTTGAAAATGATGCACATTGGGACACTTCATTCGCTGATGCATCAAATACTGCTCAACCACAGCAAACACGCACATTATTTGCAATCATATTGACAACGTGCTTCCCATCCAATCCAAAAGATCTTTAGGAAAAATACAAAGACTACATGAGTGAAGACATCCTACATAGTTTTCTTGAAACGAATCAAAATCCGGATATTCAATTCACACAATGTGTATAATGAGGCATTGGTTTCAATTGAGGACAAATGTTTGGCAATCACTAACAAAGCACTGATACAATTAGGAATGGCTGCGGCGAATCGATCTGCAAACGACCTTTTCGATCGTACTTTGCAACGAGAAACACACTTTGGTGTCGACGAATTGGGTACATGTGTTCAAAAGAATCTTCCGAAATTTGTTCCAGAACAACGCATAGCGTATGACAAAATTATGCATGCAATTACACGCCAAAGCGGCGGATTGTATTTCCTAGATGCGCCTAGAAGCACAGGCAAAACTTTTCTCATTTCACTTGTTTTGGTAATCATACGAACATGAAAAAAATATTGCACTGGCAATCGCATCATCTGGAATTGCGGCAACTCTTTTGGATGGTGGCAAAATAGCGCATTCAGCACTGAAATTGCCATTGAATATTCAAATCACTGAGACACCAACATGCAATATCAACAAAAATTCTGGAATGGGTAAAGTTCTCCAATCATGTCAACTCATTATTTGGGACGATGTACTATGGCGCACAAAAAAGCACTTAAAGTGCTTAATCATACACTAAAAGATTTGAGAGGAAATGAACAGCTCTTCAGTGGTGCAGTCATTTTATTGTCTGGTGATTTTCGACAAACTCTACCAGTTATACCACGTTAAACAGCCGCTGATGAACTTAATGCATGTCTAAAATCATCAGTTTTATGGCGACACGTACAGAAATTGACTTTGAAGACCAATATGCGTGTACAACCACAACATGATGCATCCACTGAACGTTTCACAAAACAATGTTTGGATATTGGGAATGGGAAAATGGCAATTAATGAATTCACACAATATATCGCATTGGCAACAAACTTATGTAAAATCACAGCAACCACACAAATTTATTCACAAAGTTTTCTCAAATATCGCACAGAATTACAAAAATCATCAGTGGCTCAGTGCACGTGCTATATTATCAGCCAAAAACAATGATGTTAATGCCATCAATTTCAGCATTCAAAACGAAATACCAGGTGAAGCGACAACATATAAGTCTATCGATACTGTAATGAATCAAGACGAAGTTGTCAATTATCCAACTTAATTCTTGAATTCATTTGATTTGCCAGGCATACTGCAACACGTTTTAACATTGAAAATTGGCGTGCCGATAATTCTTCTCCGAAACATAAATCCACCACGACTTTGCAATGGTACTAGACTTTCAGTGAAAAAGATGATGAACAATATCATCGAAGCTACAATTTTACATGGAAAATTTAAAGGAGAACATGTACTGTTGCCACGCATCCCAATGATTCCGACATATATGCCATTCGAATTCAAACGTTTGCAGTTTCCGGTGCGACTCGCATTTGCAATGACCTTCAACAAAACAGAGTGACAATCGCTACAAGTGTGTGGACTAAATTTGGAAAATCCATGCTTCTAACATGGACAGCTGTATGTGGCCTGCTCACGCGTAGGAAAACCTTCTGATTTATTCGTGTACGCACCAGACGAAAAAACTTCAATAAATAGAATTAAAACACACACACTTTCTTTCTTTGAGTGGCATTGCAATACATGCCGGGTACTCGCTAGTGTTTCATAATTTTTAGTTGATCCTCATCATATATAATTTTTCTTAATTTGTTTTGTGTGTATTTATTCTAATGTTTGGCATGCCTAAAATAAATGAGAAAAATGCACAATGGGATCATTAAATACAGGTATCCCTCGTTATATGCGATCTGACTTTAGGCATTTTCGCTATAACGCGATTAAAAAAAAAGCATGGTCTGCTGTAATTTCGCAGTCATCCTGTAAAGTGGTGGCATGACCTTGTGCGTGCACATTCCAGTGAGGACAGTGATCTTTACTGTACAGTTTGCTGTTAGGGGGCTGGTATTGACATCATTGGAGATGCATGGGCAGAAGTTTAACAGTCCTGTATGAAGGGAGTTTGGGAAAATATTTGGCCTGAAGTTTCTTATTCTCATGATTTTGATCCTGAGCCTGAGCTTTTCAATTCAAGACATGACATTGTTGACATAGCAAAAGCCGTTGGATTTGAGGACGTAGGCCAGGCAAATGTGAATAAATTGCTCCAATCCCTTTCAAGAGAACTCACGGAGATCTTCTAGAAATGGAGAATGGCATAAATGATGAAGAGTGAGAGCCCTATGTTGTTGAGCCTATCACACAACTTTCAACAAAACAAATTGCTGAATTTCTTAAGCACATTGACACTGCAATTAGAATCATTGAAGAGAATGACCCTAACATGGATAGAAGCGCCAAAGTTGTCAGAGAGATTCAGAGTTCTTTGGCTTGCTACAAAGAACTCTATAGAGAGAGGAAGAATGCTACCCATCAAATTGATCCCATTTTGAATAGTCTACTGCTGTGCGTGTTGATCAGTGAGGCTAATTCTCCTATCACATTCACTTCAGCTCACTTCCTCACACTCAGATTTACTCTTGAATATTTACCTGCACCTGACTTGAATATATGCAACGATTTTAACTTGTCGACCACATTGTGCAGGACTACTGGAAGAGATGGAGCAGAGTACCTGCACACTTTGCAATCCAGGGCCAATTAGACTGTCGAGTCCATTCCCATAGAAAAGGGTATCGTCGTCATTGTCATGCAGGACAGCACCCATAATCTTCAAACAGGTCCTTAGGAATCATGAAGGATGTTTTACCAGAGTAGAATGGCGCGGTGAGTGTTGTCAGCGTTAGAACATGGACTGACGTGGATCACCGTCCAGTCCTGAAAGTGTCCTCTTCATAATCACTAGGATTTCTCTCTTTTATTTTTGTCAATTTGATTGTGTATTGGCTAGGGTTTTGTCTTTTTTATTTATTGTTTCCAGTTTTCTGAAACTGATGTTTCAGGTTGGGGGGTATTGGTGTGGCCGTTTGAAGTTAGGACAAATGATCTATTTGCTGTTGGTAGGATTGGCATCTTCTACCCCTCTCTGATTGTTATGTCAGTATGGTCAATCTTCACTTGATGTTCAGACGTTGCAAACGGAATGTACGTGGTTGCTACGCATAGAGAGGTGCCAGTTTTACAAATCTCTGAGATTTATGTTGGAAGTGTGTGGTTTGTCATATGTTATATTCAATGCGAGTTTATCGCATGGCTTCTATTCATTATATTTATATTAAAATATATCATATGTATTATTATGTGCATTCTCATCCAGAGTTTGGTTTATTACATTCTACCAAAAAAAGTGACAGCTGTGGAAACAGTCAACCTCACAAGTTCCTTTGTGGCTTTTTCATGAGCGGTAGTAACTCTGGGTTCAGGCAGGGCTATACCTGTTTCTGGGCCTGGACCACATCCTTTCCAAAACCCTACTCCTTTATTTCTGGTAATCATGAACAGGAGTTAGGTGGTAAGCAAAGACGAGCGTCAAGGTGAGTTTGATTAGCAAAGTTATTAATTATAATAGTTTTTTCCATTTCCCTTGTTTATTTCACTGGTGATCCTCCAATTGGATTATATTGTTTTTGAATATCCGCAACCACATTCCCAACTATGAATTCCAGTAAACAAACAAAACACTCTTGTATACTTTTGTTTATAGTTGGAAAAGCCTTTTAGAAAATATAAACATATTTGTTTGCAGCAAAAATTGATAACATTTTACTATACTGTAATTAGTGTTATTTTATAGGTATTGATAATATTTATCAAAAGTGACAATTTGACGTATGAATTACTTTATGAAAACTGGTTTAAGTTACTTTAGTAACTGTTATTAAAGTGTCTTCCTATATGAATCTGATTCTTGGCGTTGTTGTCGGAATAGCTGGGCTACTACCCAAGGTACAAACAGTCCCAACCCCCCCAATTCCTCCCATATTATCGCATGTTGGAAATGTCTTTATTTGAAAAATGTACAATTTTGTACTATGTGGACAGGGGTGAGAGGGTGACGCAACCTTTTATCCAAGCACAAATTATTACATCTTTTAACTCTATTAGAGAAAGAGGAAATTATTTCTATCCAGGTTGGGTCAATGGCGGTGGAATTATATTTGTGTAGAGGAGGTGGGAAGAGAGGGTGAATACCCAAAAATAAGTTTTGAGGGATTTTTTTCCCCCTTTGCCCAAGCCTAAGGAATTCCAGGGGGCCTTCATCCGGCAAACGTTTCCCAATTGAATGCTACTATTGGAGAGGTGGTTGCTTCACCTGGAATATTTTTGGAAATTTTACTTTTCTAGAATCTATTTAGAGTGGCCTTACCTCAGATATTTTTAATTTAGATGCCTCTAGAAGAGTATTAGAATGTTCTTCGCCTGATATTTTATTAATTCGATGCCCTTTGAAGTTTTTTTAAACATATTATGTTCAAAAATATTAGAGGATAGTGAAATAAATCTAGATGGGAAATGGGGGCATTTTATTTTAGGGGAAAAAACTATTTTAATGAGGCATTGCCCACCCGCCACCACTATCTTTGTCATCGCTTATTACATTATTTAAGGGTATTTGAAACTATGTGCGAAAATCAAAACGGGCGCCCTAAATTCCTCTCGCTCTTCTCATATCCTTCACTATAATCAGATCCTCTTACTTCCTACAGCTAACTTTAAATTTTGTCATTTGATGAGCCTCAAATGTTTC
Organism: Timema genevievae; assembly: GCA_902155825.1. Classification (NCBI taxonomy): domain Eukaryota; kingdom Metazoa; phylum Arthropoda; class Insecta; order Phasmatodea; family Timematidae; genus Timema; species Timema genevievae. The sequence goes on from CABFWO010001603.1 coordinate 146,129, forward strand.
TATCCCGACTTGAATGTTGTAATCTTTCAATTCTACAAAAACCAGACAAAACTGTGGAAAAGCTACAGCAATTAAAAACGTGTGTTTGAGAATTTTGTGATGTGGGTTTTTAATAGGAAAATCCCTTCTCTCTTTAGTGGATAGATGTATTTAGTGGATAGATGTATAAAACCTGATTCCAAATATGAGTTTTATCAAAGAAGAATATTATTTACACTAAAATTACAATAAATTTTTAACTCTGATTGTTTTGAACTTGATTGAGAGAGAGAGAGTTATTTATTTTGATGTGTGCATGAGTAGATGTAATTGGATCCTACCTGCTGCTGATGATCCGTTGTTTGTGACCCAAGTAGGCCTACCTGGGTTGGGATGATCAGCTGGAAGAACCACACGTCTATTTGATGTTCACTTCACGCACACACTACGAGACAGATGGGTTATTATGATTACTAAAATAAGTTATTAATTGTGAGCCGCGAGGTGACACACGTCTACCTGTTAGAGGAACCCTTTGCAGACTGGAGAAAAAACGCGCGTAAAAGAACGAGAGACCAAATGTACCACCCTTACAAAAATAAATTACTGAAAAAGGGCGGTAAACAAGAAAAATGTGATGGTTAAATGAATTAAAAATGAATTATATTTAATTAATATGAGAAATATTTAATAAAGTAAACAATAATAAAATTTATATTAAAATAATAAAATATAAAGAAATAAAGACTAAACACTGATAATAAACTAATTAATTAGAACATCACTTTTCGAGCTTTCATGTACACAAATTTGTCGATCAGATCTGAAGTCTATTAACTTTAAAACCTCGTTGTCCATAGTTAAAATTGCTATTGAGCTTAGTCTTTCATTCATCATAATAATTGACCTTAAATATGTTTTGATAAGATTTAACTCTGAAAAGCTACATTCAACAGGGGCCACAGAAACTGCAGCCGTTGATAAAATTCACATTGCTATTCATGTGTTAGAGAACAAGGCTAAGAAAGGTGATAGAACTGGATGAAGTAGAGTAGAAGCAAAAGTGTAAAGTATCTTTGTAGTATGATTAAGACAAAAGGGGGCAGCAGAGAAGATTCAGTGAGACGAGGGCGGCAGGGAGAGGTTTTCTGCAGGTGTGTAAGAGACCTAATATGGAAAAGAGCAGTGCCCCTGAAATGTAAGGAAGTGTTCATACCCATAGTAATGTATGCAGCAGAAACTTAGACTTTGGATAGAAGAGAAACGAAATTGGAGGCCATGAGTATGAAGTTTTTGAAGAGCATGCTAGCTGTCACCACAACAGATAGGATTAGAAATGAAGATGTATGGTAAAGTGTTGGGGTACAGGGGGCACATGAGATAGTTGAGGTATCAAGGATGATATGGTATGGACACATAATGAGGATGGAAGGGGAAAGGATTCCAAGAATTTTAATTGATATACAGTATGTAGGGAAGACTACAAATTATACCAAGGAAAAGATGGGAGGAACAGATAACAGCAAGTGTGCAAGTGAGAGGAGGAGAGTGTAAGAGAGTGCAGGAGGAAGAATGGTGGAAGGGAAGAGTGTGATGGCGGCATTTTTACTAAACGGACCTGGCCAAAGGCTGGAAACAGTTCATAATGATGATGTAGACCTATACAATGTTTTAAATTATCTTTTAATCTTCTTTTAGTTACCCATTAGACAAACTATCTACATTATTTTCTACACTAAATACTTCAATATAAAATTAAGTTTTTTACTAATTTATAATAAAACTAATTTCAAAGAAAACAATTTTTTGTAAGAGACGAAAGATACCATTAAAAACACTTTTCTGCTAAGAGAACTTTTTCCATTGCATCACAGTTGGGATATGGGGAGGGTTGCCAGATTTTCAAAATGAAAAAACGTCCCATATGTATGTAGTAGATATATGTAAATATAAATAAAAGCCACACAAATGACTAAAAATTTATTTAAACAAAATGACAGTTAATTACTATAAAATATTACACTAAAGGCTGTTCCACGTTTAAATTACAATACAGGTCTTATTGAGCACGCTGTTGCCAGATTTTATCCACTTAAGACATTGCTGTCATTTGTGTCATTACTTTCAGTTAATGATTCTCTGAACTCTTAGCCTCTTTTAAAAAGTGTTTGTGATTCAACTCATAAGAATAATTCAGAACAAGTTTAATGTTCATTAATTAAGGTCTGCAAGGCTCCGTTGGGTTTGGTTCCATTCGGTTTCTTTCTTTTGTATACTGGATGGTCATCAATACAATTATTAATCAAGTTTACTGAATGTACATATTTGTATTTAATAATATAGTTATTTTCACATAGTTTTTTTCTTCTTAATATGGGACATATGGGTGTCCCGATGACATCTTTTGAGACAGTGGGACGTTTCTTTAAAAGACTGGACAATCCCGTATATACGTGTGCAACATGTACGCGGCCCAACTGTACTATGTCCAGTTTTTCATAGAAAATTGGTGACTAAATTTTATTTAGAAAGTATGAAATAATGTTTTACTTATTTTTAAAAGTATCATTAGCTAATAAATTATGATTGAACAAATATAAATTCTAAGACTTAATAGGGAAATAAGTTTTATGAAGGTATGGGCACTCCTTTTATGCATTTAAATAAGCAGTTTGCTTCATTTTACAATTTTGAACACCAGAAAAATTTTTGGGTGCCATTTTTAACACGATCTGCTGATGCAAATTGAACACTAAACTGTTACTTATTTGTGTCAAGATGAAAATAAAACTTCTTCTTTAGAGTTTGAACATTAAACGCTAGAACTAGAATATACAAATTAAGCTTTCCTGGTTTCTGTTAATTCACATTCAATTCTACAACTATGTCCCAAAAGTATTGGAATTTAGAATTGGGGGGGG
>CABFWO010001604.1:0-56843 GCA_902155825.1 Timema genevievae
CTAGGGCCGACAAATACACGACTGGAAGCTTTGGGGATGCAAGAGCGTTACAGATAGAAATAAGGAGTAGAGGGGTGGTAACAACCCGTTCCAGCTATATACCTATGTACTAATTACACTGATGTGTTAGGGGTTAGGAAGGTTGAATTTAGAGGAAATGTACCCGCATTTGCGTGTAGAGTGTGGGGAAACCATTTAGGGAAAACTACCTTCACTACATCTGACCGGGATCGAGCCCTGATCTCCCCATCTTCGGCACTCTAGTCTCTTGCGAGAATAACGCCTTAGACCATGCGGCCACTGAAGCTGGTGTGAACATTTCTGTCTAAACGTTATTTAATTAAATTGTCAAATAGAACAAGTTAGTGTTGGTATATTTATTTCTTCCCAAACCAGAGTAGCCACACTTTTGGGCACAAATCCGGCCGGAGTACTCAGGCCTCTCCAAACAAGTGAAGTATGTTATGTCTTTTAAGATAGCAATATTCTTAGTGAGAGTTTGTATCATGTGCAGGCTTACCAACGGCAGTAAACTATTGTGAGTTAAGACATTTTTATATCGTCGAAGAGAGACTATATTTTGTAAGATCCGTACTTGTACCGTACACGCCAATCTCGTCTTGTATTATGGCGACGGGAAGTTACGGGCTCGAATGCTGGCCATCCCTACTCTATTAGTGTGAATATACGGAAATCTCGAACTATTAAGACGTAGGATCACATTAACAACAGATCACTGTTTCTATTGAACTTATTTTCATGTACTTACCCACATGACAACCTATCTTTATCTTGAACTTCGACAATTGCATGTTAACTTTAGTGACCTATTGTCGATGGTGGCGATATGTCGATAAAAAATATGTTGGTAACGTTGATCTTGATCTCTGTAAGTGTTTGTGTGTGCGTGTATTTTCATTGTATTCAAGGCGCGTGTTTTTTTTTCTTTGTAAAGGCTTTACTTATTTCGCAATTGTGTTGCCAGGAATTGAGGTAAAAAAGAAAGTAAATAGTATAAACGAGAGAAAAGGATAGAAGAAATCAAACAAACCTTTGTATTCTCTATGAAACAGTAATCGCTTTTAAAAAAATTACTCTCCCGTGCATGCATCCAAATCAAAATAATCGTTGAATCATTATTTACTATATTATTTACAAAGAACTGATTCATCAGTATGCGAGTAAAAAAATATTTTAATTAATTTATAAGCCGACACCAGCGGGCACGTGTGTTTGAAGGCGTCAAGCTCGTCTTGTCGGGTCTGTCGGTGACGGCGAGATTGGTGTTTGAATCCCGCCCGGTCTTGTGTATTACGACTATTTTCCTAGATGATGTCCCACCTTGTCTACTCGGTACGCTCTCGCCCTTTAGTGTGAATGTAAGGATAGCCCGGACTGGTAGCAAGAGGCGAGGAACGAAAGATAAAATGATAAAGTCCGGACATGAAATGTTAGGTTGAGTGATTCAATCACTTTTCGGAAGTTTGTGCTCCAATTTCATTCGGCATTCTAACTGGACAGTTTAGTCGGGGTGTTAGCCCACTATGTCGGACCGACACTTTTGTCGTCTACCGGCTGTCGCACCCTCTGTTCATAGCTGTTGTCAATTCAGTCCAGAACACTTGACTCCGTGGCTGCGATGGATTACGAGCTACGACGAAGAGCTGGTTGTAATGTGGTACTTTTATAACTAAAGACGGAAGCAAGTGAAAAAAAAAGAAGAAAATATTGGGTGCACCAAATTCATGCTGAAAGATTTTTCTCTATGAAAATATCAAACCAGTAGGATTATAATTTCGGGATTTATTTCAACCTCAAGATTAGCAAGTTAACAACCTTAAACAAATGAACACACAAAATAACAAATAATTGGTAAGCAAGGTCCTATCTGCGTGTGCGTCTCTCTACTGAGGGTTGTCGGCACAAGTGTGAACTGCACAATACAATCCTACAAGCGACTAACTTCCGACACGACACTTTTGTCGGCTCTCTGCAGTGACAAACTGTTCGGTCGGAATATATGTGAACAGTTCCATATAAATAATACAGTCAGTAGCGACTCCGACATAGTGGGAACGGGCCCTTACTCGCTAATCTGTGAATCTACAGTGCAGCCTTGTAGTAAACAAACTACAGTCAGATCGGCATAATAACGGCTGTGTGTAGCCAACTTTGACTAAAAGTTTGGACCATGTTTATCTCTCAATTGAGATTACCTATCAAACACGACAGGGCTTGGCGTATGGAAGTAGATTAATTAACTATATAGACTGTCAAATAGCCTACACTGGTGGACACGCAGGTGAAGGCTTCACTGTTGTATAACTCGTTTCACCTTGTTGGTGATGAGGTCAGGGTTCGAATCTTGCCTAGATGGGCTGAAGAGTTTTTTTTTCTATATAATTTCCCAGTCTCCCCCAACGCATACCCGGGTACAATTCCTGCAAATTCTACCTTCCTACTACCCCACTAGCATAACATTAAAATAGATCAAGAGCCGATCCACAAATTAATAAATTGCAATATTTTTTTATATATATCAACCTGGGCACACATTGTCAGGTAAGGTGTTTTTTATATATCAACCTGGGCACACATTGTCAGGTAAGGTTTTTTTTATATATCAACCTGGGCACACACTGTCAGATAAGGTTATTATATGTCGATACTAGAATAGAACTATCAAATAAGGTTATTATATGTCGATACTAGAATAGAACTATCAGATAAGGTTATTCCTATGTCGATATTAGAATAGAACTGTCAGATAAGGTTATTCCTATGTCGATATTAGAATAGAACTGTCAGATAAGGTTATTCCTATGTCGATACTAGAATAGAACTATCAGATAAGGTTATTCCTATGTCGATATTAGAATAGAACTGTCAGATAAGGTTATTCCTATGTCGATATTAGAATAGAACTGTCAGATAGGGTTATTCTATGTCAACCGGAATATAAATTAAACCATCAGATAAGGTTCCTCCTACGTCGATCTAAATGTAGATATTTAACTTTGCCTCACTCAAGTCACAACCACTGTGTAGATAGAGCTAAAACAACATTTTTTACACGTTATTCATGAAGGACACCGATGATGCTTTCCCAAGCTCTAGTGACCCCGCATGTCAAAACAACACTATAGTATAACGTATTCCCTCTCTTTTGGAAACCTTTCTAATTCTCACCATTCTCGGTCCCTTGACATGGTATTCACGACCTGTGATGTCACATGCACCACATGGAAACACCTTTCAGCATCGGCGACAGCTTCGGTTGAGCGCTTTCTTGATATAACTTAAAATTACAAGTGTGGTAGCTACTATAGATACTTACAGAAAACAGTTTTTATTACTATAAATTAGAATTTTAATTTTGAAACAATCTCATATTTAAAAAAATTTATTAATTCCTATATAAAATACATTTAATTAAACCACTCTAATCAATTATTTTTTCCAAACAAAGTTATTTAATAATGTCTTTGTTTGAAAGACAATTAAATTACTGTTTAATATGTTAAATAAAGTATCTCTACTGCGCATGAAATCTGTGACTGGCGTTATTACCAAATTACGCACAAGTTTTTAATATAAATATTTGTTTTACAAATGGACGCCATGATAGTTGGTCGTTCACACTATAGCTGTAGACTTGCACTGAATTCAGTACGGAAACATATCCCGTGCTAGTGCTGGTCAGTCAATATTTCCACTGACCTCACCCGTCTGTTGTGTAGGGTTTTGAAATTAATATAAGTGCTTCTACAACTAATGATTCGTCAGACGGAAGTATCTTTCTGATGATTTGTCCAGGTGACACTTGATTTGACCTGTGTGGGTTTGACACGTCCTTACGTTGAGGGGGGAGAGCAGAGGACAGAATGTTTGCAGTTTTTTATATATCAAAATAAAATAAAATGTTTATCCTGTAGAAACATAAAGCTTAGTTTTCTTCACATAGTGAATGACCTCAACAGTTTTTTAATATCTGTCAAGTCTGATACCTTAGCTCAGTCGGTAACATGACTCTCTACTGAGTAAAGGGTCCCGGGATCTATTCCCGGCATGGCCGAAATATTTATCATTGGTGAAATGTGGGTTTCCACATTCACATTGATGAATTAACGGCCGGGGGCTTGATGTTGTGTCTGTTCTAGATTTAAGTTAGTTTATAAGTCTTGTGCTGGTACAACCAATTGGTTCAGAAAGTGCACGTTAAATACCTCAATTAAATAAAACTAGTAAAAATATTTGTTAAGGCTGTCATATAATGCCTCTTATGTTCATTAGAAATATTTTATAACTGTTGTGGTAGCATGTGTAGCAAATTAAACTCTAGATGTTTCTACTGGAGCAATATTATATTATATTTATTTTAGTCAAAAACCTACTTTCTCTCGCGTCCCAACACTCCCACCTTAAAAGCTTGTGTTTAACAAACACTGGACGTGGAGTGGTTGTCGAACGCTCCCGATAGGCTAGTTTCAATTTGACGTGTTTGACGGTTCATTACGGCATTATTACCAAACTTGCTATTAATTAGTTATCTTAACTTATTTTATTGTATTCACAGCAACCAGGTCTCAAGCTCGTAGTGCTATCAATAATACTTAGCACCGCGTCTTACTACCCGTTCTGGTTATACGCTCTAGTACTATCACCTTTCTGATAAAGAAGAGAACCCTAAGTCCAAAGTGAAACATTTTCGGCGCTGTCGGGTATTGAACCTAGTACGCTTAGCTCGGTAATAGAATAAAATATGGACTGATCTCAAGAGTCGGACTATAAGTTGACTTAATTAAATATTTTTCCAGTTCCGGTTGTGGCTTAAGGCGTCCAATCGCAATAGACTGGTTTTCTGGTGACGGGGAGGTCGGGGTTCGGATCTTTACTCAGTGCGCTGGAGGTGATTTTTCCACATGTAATTAATCACTTTGGATTTTACCCATCCCCTCTTCATGCTAATGCGGGCACATTTCTTCATATATTGGTTCCAGCCCCTTATAATGTATTTAATAACCTTGGCGTTGAACCTACAAGTAGAAAACACATACAAGTTACTGTTAACACCATATAAAACTAAGGTTCAAAACCTGTATAGGGCCAAGTATTAATCTTGACGATGTACAAAAGCTATTCAGGAAACGATCCACTCTAATTTCATTTAGTGATGTTCCGCAACGAGTCCCAGTTGTAGTTCCCACGCTCTAATGGCCCCGTTGCTGCCTTTGTGACAACACTGTCCATAGCTGTGTTGAATTTAAAAATACCGTTTCTAGCAGAACACACTATAGGAATAATTGCTTTGAGAGGGCTCGGATTCCTCTACGAACAGGTCTCAAACTTTACTCAGGTCCAATATTTATAGGAATGAATTGATCTGACATCTAAGGAATAGGTACTAGAATATAAAATAACACAATGAATAGAGTAAAGTGCTATAATTTTTGGCTGCATAAAAATGTTTGAATTTTCTAAATAAAAAAAACTTCCTTACTTGGACTACCCTTGCCTTATCCGAGAGTTGAACAGCGTCGTTTCTCAGGTTTATTATGGTAACAGGTGTTTATTATTATTATTATTATTATTATTATTATTATTATTATTATTATTATTATTATTATTATTATTATTATTGACATATTTAGGAGTTCATTTTCTAAACACAAGGCAACACTAGAACAGGATTTACTAGCTTAACGTAGGACAACAATACTCAACACTCGATTTCAAGGTGGAGATGTAGACAACGTGAGTTGAAAGAATTATTTTTGCAGTTTTATACAGCAACACTTTTTTTTTGCCAAAATAAATAAAATATTTCTCCGGTAGAAACATAAAGTTTAATTTTCTTGACGTGGTAACCTCGACAGTTGTTTAATATCTGTCAAGAGCATTGCGGAACTAGATGATAAACTTTTTAAATGAAGAGCAAACGTGTCATTAAATTCTAGGACACCCTTAACTCGCGTACCCTACAGTCCCACCTTAAAACTGGTCATTTTAATTGTTAAATAATGCGATTACTGGATCTAACTCTCAATACTAGCAACAATAAAACCCTGAGAAGCAGATGTCATTTTGATCGAATGAATTTTACTACCAACATTTTAACGAGCTCACATTAAAACTGCATCGATAACTCATTCGAAGCATGACCTCTCGTATGAAATATTTTATTATTACTATTATTGTTGTAACTGTGAGTAGAGGCCGCTTGAGTGCGCCTCGCTCACCTTGTTACGTCACGCTCTGGCTCGACAATCTTGGGAGTACGAGGTAAATCGTTATTTAGTCTGTTGTCCCTCCACGCCCGGCGGTTTCACTTCAGTGTAGTGTCGGACGCGAAGTGATATCTTTCACCTATCCAAGTGGAGTGATAAAAAAAGAGTATATGTGCATAAGATTTTGTTTATTTATGCGGTAGTCTTCATTAAATAATTCCGCTACGTCCGCGTGTTATTCACCTTTGTTCTAAATAAGCAATAGGTTTAAATCTGCTTGGATAACAATTACCTCGCCTTCTACAATAACTGCTTTATTTTAAAGTGAACTGAAGTGACTAATCTATTGTTCTTATCGTTTAGGATAGATTATGTGTAGTGAGCTATTATTATTTCATTGATGAGATTATATCATTATCTAAGTGTTCTAAAGACACTGATTTCGATGGAAGGAATTTGACAAGATAAACAATAAAGCGCCAGTAGTGTTCCTTGTCGACTTTTGTTCTTGGTGAATTTCTTAAACTCCAGTTCAGGTATATAATCTACAATAAGCTAAACCTTTTTTTATAGATACGAAATTAAAAATTTATATAATTATTATTCAAACTTCATGAAATAGCCTAGCAGTCATTGTTGACAAATTATACATATTGTTACATTTAAAGGTGTTAATATAATTTAATGAATATTACGTATTTATTTGTTGTGCATCTACTATATAAAAAGGCACCTTATACATTATTATTAACGATGACGCGTCCCCCCTTTTCTAATAAAATTCACGCTTTGCGAGACTGTTGGAAATACGATGACGTCACTCATATATGATGTAACTTTTAGTAAACTCCTAAATTACAAGAACCTTACATGCTTTATTTAGGCTAGTTTTTATAATCATTAAAACTATCTCTAAGATCTAGTACAGAAACATTAGAACTAATTAACGTAAGTTAAAAAGTGGAATACATTTCTAAACAATTATTACTGGTACTCTTTTTTTAACAATAGTGCAAAGTTTTTTTGTGCGTTTTTAATATAGCTCATAATATGATTTGACGTATCAGAATATATTATGAAGGTAGCTTTAATAGATTTTAACTGGCAAAGACCCGCTTCGGTGGCTGCGTGGTCTAACGCAATCCCCAAATTAACCTAACTAGTACATAGGTATATAACCCTGACGGGTAGTAAGATGCGGCGCTAAAAAAATTGTCAGAGCCAAACTTGATTTCGTTATTTCCCCACCTTTATTGGTCCGTTTTGCAGACAGACTTTTCTAAACCATTTCATGTTACAAATAGTGTCATAATAATATCTAGCAGTCAAAACATATAGGTACTGTGAATATTTCTAGAGAATTTTGTTTAAATTAAAAGTCCTTTAAATTTGAATACTAACCTTATTATTTTTTAAATAACCAATAATTAATATTAATTTATCTTAGCATTTTGAACTGAATCATCTAGATTAGTTTGAAAAAGGATAGGATAATCCCCTAAGCCTAACCTTTAAAAAACTGATCGACTTAGAGCCAACATTATATTTTTGGCGCTTCATTGCCAACTTTTTGTACAATATTGATACTCTTAACTAAAACCACTTAAGATATATTCACATTGTGACATGATCATATGTTAAGACGAGAAACTGTATTATTATTATTATTATTATTATTATTAACTTGTCTAAAGCAAGAGCGACTGTTAGCGGCTAAGACCGCACTCATAGTGTCAGTGTATTGTTGCTCTTATTATTGCTCTGTGGAAATATAATATAAAGACGTCTGCTATTCTCTTTTCACCGCGTCCTACTATCCGTTCGGGCTTTGCGTGTATATATTATTACACTACATACTGTTGTGGGGGTAATGAAAGTCGAATTTAGAGGAAATGTGCTCGAATTTGCGTGGGAAGTGAGAAACAGTTTAGGGAATAAACACCCTCATTACACCTGAACGGTATTTTAACCCTGATCTTCCCGTCATCGGCAATCCAACCTATTGAAAGAACGACGCCTTAGACCAGGGATGGGGAAGCTGAGGCCTGAAGGTCACATGTGGCTGGCTATTTGAGGTGTTCATTGTGGCCTTTTCGCTTATTTTTATCAATTATGTATCTTAATCGTTTTAAATTATATATTTTCAAAACATATTAATTAATTTTAAAAAATGAACTGCTCTTATTGATCTCTCCCTCAATATATTAATTATATCCAGAGCCCTGCATTTGTGGAGATCGCGATAATTCGCGAATGTTAGATATGGCATTTTTTCTTTCAGATGTTAACATTCCAGGTTACCCTGATTGCAAATATATGCTCAGAATTGTCGCGATAATTCGCGAAATCGGCGTTTTAGCGCGATATTCGCGATTTTAAACGATGTCCGCGATAATCGCGATTTAGTCGCGATTTTCGGCATTCGGCATGTTGCAGTTTGGTGATGTTGAGTAGTTATTTTGTATTTTTCTAGCCTAAATTGAGATTTAAAAATATAGTCACAATTTTTGTGAAGTAACAAGATGATTTTTGTGTAATATTTTGTCTTTGTGACTTGTACATACTTTTCCCGGACCAGCTGCCGCTAAATCTTACTTTTTTAATAAGTTGACAGCACATTTTTTGCCGGACTAGTGTTTTTTACCGTTTTGTCCAAACAAAATGTAATTTTTGGTTTTCACTTCAATATGTTTAGTTTACCTGTTTCAAACATTGTCCTGGAAGTCTAGTTTTAACCCAACAAAGTCACCTTAATCACGAAAGTTTGGTAAAAACCACTTTTTTAACGCTTTTGTCTTAATTCGATAATTTCGTCGCAAAAATAGGATTTTTGTAATTCACCGCTTATTCACCGCTTTTGGGAAACTTAAAAACGAAATTGGGCTTTTTTATTCACCATAAAAGCAGGGTTCTGATTATATCTATCTATGGTTGAAGTACTAGGTTTTTTTTGAAAAAAGTATTGTAGGCCTACATAGCGAGTGCGATCTTAAATCCTGGTACACACGCCGCAATTTTTGTATAGGAAATTGAACAAGATCTTTACCACAAGCTCTGCCCAGACTGTTCACACGGCACTTATGATTGCATATACAATATTTCAACATTACGATGGCTTTTTTTTTACCTTCTTTTTAAAGTTAAATAATCGGTGAATAATTTTTTTTAAAGTATTTTTTCTAAATATTTTCTTAAAACATCCCTAAATATTATCGATATGAAAAAGGATTTTTTTAGGTGTTCATTGTTTATTTTGATTAATTTACATTTAATTCAGTATTTACTTACTGTACTCTTAACTGTTTGAATTACAATTGTTAACAATGAATAAATTTTATAAGCTGACTCCATTACTAATACGTGCGTGATCTAACAATCACTCGGTTCTACCAACTTGGCTTCTACAAAACTTCCTTCCCTTAAATAAACACATAACATAGTACTACAGTTAACCATTGTTAATATCGAAACAAATTGATTCTTTCCAGTCACTACCAGTTACAACGTTACTCAAAAATAACTTTCTCGCGTTTAACTGGATACAAAATAGACCTAACAGTCCTAAAACTTCAATCCTAACTAGATAATTATAACTTGGTCAGCGAAACTGTTTGGTAACATTATTCTTCGCCCGCGTCTGGATGTCTTCGTTTCATCAGTCTGCGTCACAGCCATAGGACATCCACAGAACTTGGGAGCACCTCTAATTCTGGTCTTTTGCGACTTGAATTTGGTGTTGATCGGGTCTACCGAGTGTGGTTTTCCTGAATACTTTCCCACTCCGCGGGAATGCGGGTACACTTTTCTAACTCTAACAAATTATCGTTATTACAACCCAGATGGGTAGTAAGACGCGGTGCTAGACAAAATTAGCCAGGGAAAATGGTAATTTTGACTTCCAAGAGAAAAGAAATGTTTCTATCGCATCTTAGGGACCGTTCAAACAAGATTCATCAAAATCTCGAGTTCGAATTTTTTGACGATCACCATACTTTCTCTACCTGTAAGATAGAGAGAAAGTAAAAATAATCTAATCAAGGACCATTCTAAATAGCTTCTAAGGGCATCTAATTTTAAAAATTCCTATGCAGCCACCGAAGCGTGTCATGACTCTTGAACCGGGTGATACATGGAAGGGGGTGGGACTGTCTGTGTTCTGGGGCAAGTATTACATAAGCACCTGGTGGGGGGAGGTGGGTTCGAGCTTTGCTTATATTTGCTGACAAGGGGGGAGGGAGTAAGAACAATGCTTACGTAAAACAGAGAAATACGGAAAAAATTGAGGGAGGGTGCATCGTAATTCGCAAGCCGCAGACAGCAATGAAGATGCCGAGTGGCTAAAGGAGGAAGAAGTGGAGAAGCCTATAGAAGGAAGCCAAAGCTTGAGTGACCGAGCCTCCCCAAATAGAAACATGATCATTGAAAGTGTTGAGACGTGGATTCAAGGATCTTGGAGCTTAGTATGTTTTTTATAAATATAATATTCATGTATTCACAAATAATACTATTATTTTAGTAATTTCAATTAAAAGTAAATTACAATTGTTAACTTGTATAATGTTATAACGTGTTTTAATTTTACCTGTTCAGTAAATTTAAATTCAGTGTATACCAGTGTTAATTGTCAAGTATTTCGCAATATTAATTTACACCTCTCTGTTAATAATTACCAGCAATTTATAAATTTCATGCATTTTTAATATTTTTTTTATCATCGTGTCTTACTACCTATTCAGGCTATAGGCAACATTGCATGGTTATTCCTGTGAACAAATGAAAAAGAGTTAACAAATCTTACGGCAGCAAGAGTAGGAGGGGGGTCAGGCATTTGCTTATTTTTGCTTACAAGAAAGGGGGAGGGGGTTTAAAATGGCCAAAAATGTACTTATGTAATGCTTGAATGCCCCCTTATTCCAAACTGTTTTAATTACTTCAACGTTAATTATTTCTAATTTCATTTAAAAAATAACTATACATGACAAAATATGGAGTATTATGATTTTATTTTTTTAACATGCTGGTCAATTCTGATGTTTTTTCTTTTGCTGTGTAGCCAACCTGTAAGTTAAAAGAAACGAACCACTCGGGGAATTTCTTATTTCCAAAGGAATGTTCTGGATAAAATGCCCCGATACTTTAGAAACAATTTCTATCATTTCTACTTAAATTACTTTCAAATGGTTTTGTACTATTCTTAAAATATTTAATTCTATCTCACTGTTGGTTACTTATTAATCAGCAAACTTATTAAAGATAAATCGATAAACTCATGATATGACAAATCACAATTCTAATCTATAATAGGCCTAAACAACTTTGTAGTCAGCAACTTTTGATTATTCATTATTTAATTAGTAATTGACCCAGTTCAGATATTCTTGTTTATCTTATATACATGCTTTACGGCGGCTAGCGTTGATTAAAATGGTAGGACCTGCTAGTCACATTGAAGGTTACACGGTCTAAACCGTCAGTCTCACAATAGACTAGATTACTCGAGAGTGAAAGGTTGTGGCTATAATCTCGACCAGGTGCCCTTGGGTTGGGTTTCCCCATGTCATCTTACTGTAGCTACCCCGCCTCCTTTACACGCTGATGCGAGTTCATCCCTACACTCCTAGTAATCATTGTATTAAAACTTTACTCCTCAGACAAGTTATTTCACTTGGGTACTTCATAAACTGTTGGTACAGTCGCTTCTAATTTTATAGCTCGCAGGGGAGGAAAACTATTGGCCAAAGAAATGTTATTTTATAAAAAAAAAAAGCATTATTAGTTGAATTATTACGTGACAGTATAAAATATTTAATTTTAATTTTAAAGTATTTTGATCAGTAAAATTAACTTAAATTAGTTACTGATAGTTTTTAATAAAGTGAACTAAACTTACTAATAGGTTAAGATAAATTTACTTTATAATATATTGCACACGTTTCAACTAAAAATCTTTGTTTTCACAATAGCTAATAATTAATTTGAGGTATGATTTAAAAATGCATTTTTTTTATATAAAGATAATCAACCGTCACTTTCCGAACTTATTTTTTCGGTACTCTACTTAAAAATGAGCGTCTACTACTGTACACCCAGCACCAAGGTATAATTTGCTAATTTGATAGCAGGATGAATCTGCACATAAACGGTACATATTCTTGTCATCCCCACCAGGCTCGAACAAGGGACAACTTTAATCGTATGGCTACAAGGACAGGCGCTTACTTTGTTACGTCAATTTAGTAAGATACGTTTAAATAGAATTACCAGAAATATTTGTTACTGTTTTAAAAATACTAATAATTATATGCCGGCGAGATATTATTAGGCTAAAAACCCGATTCTCTATTTTAATTTAAAATATAACGATTGCATTTGAGTTTTCTTTTGTTGTCCTAGGTCTGGGTCTCAAGACTTCAAATCACTATTCCATTCTCTTTAATTGCTATGTCGATATTATACTTTAATAACAAACGTGTGAAGAAATACTGGATATCGGTATGACATAAGACATCAATATTTGGTAGAAAACATGCGCTAAGACAATTTGCACTATTCTTTATCATTGTTGCAAAGTAGTGGCACTGTTTAGAAAGTCAGCTGAGCGCAAGTTTTTATTTTCTTCGTTATTTTATATTGTCAAATTGCTTCCCGAGATAGATAAATCATCCTTATTGTTGGACCTCTGAAGTTGGCAGCAGTCACCCATCTGTTTTTCTCTCGCTCTCGAATGTTCAACAGCTCCCTCCCGTCTCTTGCTCGTGCGCGCGCGCACACACACACACACACACACACACACACACACCTACGATCCAAATATGTAATATAAACGCCGTTTTAATGATTGAAATACAGTGGTGTCGTTGGAATGATAGCTTTAAGAAGGGATTTTAGTTCGAGTTTACCTTAAAATTAGGTAATTTTTATTGCCAACATTTTATTTTATAATTAAATACAGTAACTTTAGCTGGACACCCTAAAGATATTACTTATCTGAATGTAATATAACAAATTACCTTTGTTCCTAATTGTTGGCAATGAACCACCAGACAGCAAGGATAATCTTTGTCGTTCAAGGCAGAGACAAAGATCGAAATATCAAAAGACCTTGTGATTGCGTTTTTACAAAGCTCGCCAAGTTATTTTTAAAACTTCAAATTTTGAAATATTTCTAACAGTATAGTTTACGCCTATCCTCAACCTATTTTAGAGGAGGGTCACTTAGTGGCTCCACCCTTTTTTATTTTTTTATCAGGGGTATTTAATGTGCACTTCCTGAAACAATCTTTTATCAGCACACGACCTACAAACTAACTTAATTCTAGAACAGATACAACATCCGGACGTTAATTAATCACTGTGAAAAGCGAATTCTCAATGTCACCCGTGATAAATGTTTTGGCCATGCCGGTAATCGAACCCTGTAACTTC
Organism: Timema genevievae; assembly: GCA_902155825.1. NCBI lineage: Eukaryota > Metazoa > Arthropoda > Insecta > Phasmatodea > Timematidae > Timema > Timema genevievae. The sequence continues at coordinate 13,653 of CABFWO010001604.1, forward strand.
AGCTCAGTAAGCAGATCATGCGGAAGAAGCATTTAATTGTTGTCGCCGCGTCACACTACTCACTAAGGCTGTACTCACGAAACCAAATTGATACTGTCATGAAATATTCTCATAATGCACATGACTCCAAAATTTAAAAATTAAATTGTATTCGTATTTAGAAATTTAAAATGTTTGTATTTTTTTAAATGTAGGTGACTTAATTGGGATTCTTAATGTGAATACAAAAATATACCAAAACATTCCTTAAACATTCTTTAATTTGTTAGAATATTTTATATTGGTCGTACCCAAGTTCATAACTGATACATTTAGATACAGCGACATACACGTGTGGGTGAACAAGAGTCTATAGTTATTTACCTCTACCAATTTATATTAGGTATATAAAAAAGATATATTTCAAGTGAATTTAACACCAAACCTCCGATGATCAGACAAACAAATATACCAGTCTCGTATTATGGGATCCATTCAATCATTTCTCAGTTATAAACAGATTTACTAACAAGTCTTCTTTACATTCACCTGCATTGTACCCCCAAAATTCTGCATTGTATCCACTCGGAATGGACTCCAGACATTTCTCAAATGAACAACTTTAGTAAAAAGTCTGCTTGTATCCACTCTGAATGGACTCCAGACATTTCTCAAATGAACAACTTTAGTAAAAAGTCTGCTTGTATTCACTCTGAATGGACTCCATTTCCAGACACTTCTCACACAAACAACTTTATTAAAATGTCTCCTTGACATCCACAAATATTTCGAACTTAAATGTTTTTAGTCAAATATCTGGGAGAGGGCAGCAGGATTTACTTTCTAATTAACTCACTACAAGTTTATTAGAGTGCAGAGAAATCACTATGTTAAAAAAAAGTTATAGTTTACATTTAAGATAGTGATATATACAAATTAAATATAATATATTGACGTCATGTTGGTGTTATAGCAACTATATTAATTCTAAGCATGCCCGTTTAAGGGCCAAATTTATTTTATATAGTAAGCAAAGCTATAGACTGGGATTAAATATTTTTTGAGAAAAAAATAATAATTTTACTATAGGCCCTACTGATATTAAGATATGGACACAAACATGTAAAAAATTGTACAACATTTCAATATATCTTGTCTCTTTATTAATATTTATACTAACCCATAATCAAAACAGTAAAGTAAGCTATGGGCCTACATAATTATATGTATAGTAGTTTCCTTAGTCCATTTTTTAGCCTTAATTTAAATTGATGCCGTGGAAGACTCATATCGTCGGTATTTTATCTAGTAGCCTGGTACCAATGCCGCGAACTTATTTTAACCCCTTAGATCAGTATAAATAAGTTAAAAATCAACTTAAAATAAAACAAATTGGGCCGGGTATTTTATTGCTTTAGTGGGTGCATTTTGATGTTAATTTTTGAGGATTTCATTTTGAAGAAACTAATTCAGAGGGGATCATTTAAAAAAATGCTGGAACTCTTTAATTTTTCTCTTTAGAATTATTATATTTTTATATCAAACACAACAACATGAGCAAATTTACGATTATAACAAAACAAATTAAATGAAAAATTCTAATCCTAAAAATAAATTCCTAGTAAACTCACCAAATTGCTTCGCGCACCTTTACGTAGAATCCTATTCCTTTAGGCAGTGCTCTGCAATTCCTTTTAATAAAATTTTTCTAAAAACAATATTTTTATTTAGCACCGCGTCTTACTACCCGTTTGAGTTATACGCTTAAGTACTAATTACGCTAATGGCTTAGTGATTGAGAAAGTTGAATTTAGAGGAAGTGAATCCGCATTTGCGTGGAGGGAGGGTGGAAAACCATTAAGGAAAAACCGCCCCAGTTAACCCGACCGCGATTCGAACCTCGATTTCCCCGTCCTCGACAGTCTAGCTAAACACGAAACTATCGCGCTAGCCAACTACGCCACCGAGGCAGGTCTAAAAACAATAGTTGATAGAAATTTTTATTTATTCACACATGAAAGGTTTGGGCTAGACTCGGTTGGGTTTGTTTTGGTTTAAAACATTATAAATATTGGTCACCAACAAAATGCTAGTACACGCAAAGCCTTGCTGTTTTTTACGATTTATGTATTTTTTACATTATTCGTTTTATTATTATTTTTATAACTAAGCACCTAGTCTTACTACCCGTTTGGGTTGTGAAGGTTGAATATAGAAGAAATGAGCCCGCATTTGCGTGGAAGGAGAGTGTAAAACTATTTAGGAAAAAACCTCAGTTCACCCGAACGAGATTTGAACCTTGATATCCTTGCCTCGGCAGTCTAGCTCAACACGAAACTAGCGCGTTAGTTAACTACGCCACCAAGGCGGGTTTGTGTGTATAAGTGCTAAAAAACATAAGATAACCTATATCATAATTTGACCCCAAAAAAAATATATACAAGTCCCGAATTCTCAAATAAATCTACAAACATAATTAGGGGTACATAAAGCATTGATTTTCCGTTAAAACCCTGATATAGTGTTTAATAGTTCATAGTTACTACATATGATAAAATAAAAACAGTCCGGTAACTTTCATTCCCAATGATTGAACTAATTTTCTCACCTACTGTACATTTTAAATTTTAATCATAAGATACCATAACTTATTTGTGCGATGAATTTAAAGTCCACAATATTGAATTGAATACATTTTTTGTGGGAAGGGGGTTGGGGAGATATCGGCTGCCCTCTAGCAGATGTATGATGAAGTAGAGTTGACCATTTTGATTTCGTAAGTAGTTTATTAAACTTAATTTATGAAGTATGGTCCGCCATTTGTTGATACAATGCAGACATCTGTTAATAAAGTTGTTTATTTGAGAACTTTTGGAATGGAGTATATTCCGAGTGGATACAATGCAGATAATTTAATTTGTGTATTTGAGAAATGTCTGAATGGAGTCCATTCAGAGTGAATACAATTCAGTCATCTCGTCGGAGTCGGTAAAAATATACTGACTCCTACTTTAAAATAGAAACTTATAATATTATAACAATATTTTATACTTTTTTTTATTATTTAGGACCAATATTTATAATTTGGATTGACAAATGTATTTAAATATAAATTCACAATATCAAAGAAGCTTCCCATTAAGTCATATGTATTGCAGCATTTTACTGCGATAAATTTGTTGTTACTAATCAATGTACTTTATGAAGGAGTTGGAGTCGAAGGCTTGGCTTAGCGACTCCACAGCCTTGCCTTGGGAAGCTCGGAGATTGAATAACGTCCGAATGTACCGTGGCGTCTCCCCTTTCCCCACGTTAGTTGGTTCCCCCCTCCACGCAAATATTGGTACATTTCCTTTACATTATAATGTCTCCACCTTTGCCCCAGTAGTGTAAACATGTAGCTGTGTACAATATATAACTTCAAATCCACAATCTAAGTTAATGTTTTCATAAGCCACGCAGGTGAACATTGAAAGAACCAAGGGCTCACAAACCCTACCAAGCACACTTATCTAGCTTGATAACGATCTAGGCTTGGTCACTGAAACAATGCGGCCACTTGAATGACCTACACGCTGTAGATAGGAGATATGAGCGTTGCGCCTACATTAAATAATGTCTACCACACGTGTGGCACGGTAATTATTAATTGCTAAACTTTAAGCCAAGCTAGAGAGGAAAAACCATTTGGGTGTACCACGTAACTTATGTCCCAGCATAGTAATTTTGATCTAATTGACAGATTTCAACCAAACTTTGGAATCCTTAGAAGAAAATCCTCCGTTGATTTTTTATTGTCATCGGGCAAGTTGAAACAAATTATTTTGACACTATTGACTAAGCTGAGTCATTAAAATTGTACTATTTTTTAATTTTTCGAAGAGGAAATAAGGGGGTTACGTGAAATTCGTTAAAAAAATATTCAAGGAGGCTGCAACGGGAAAAATGTTTTGGGACCTGTGTTTTAGTGGTTTACATATTTCAGAACTGCCACTTCCCTGATAACTACACCAAATGTAAGATGTCGTAAATGACATATGTTGAAAAAAAAAAGTAAAATAGATTAGACAAAGTAAAAATAATAAAGAGAGAGAAAATAGTAAAAATCCCAAACTATTTATTAAGACTCCCTTTTGTTTCCTAATTCAAGTTAACGTTGAGTTACATCAAGGAACAAATATTAATGTTAACAAAAACTGTTCATTCAGACCCTTAATAAGTTTTTATTTTAACTTTATTGATCACAAATAAATTCAGGATTTTAGGATGTTAGCTGCTAATCACTTCACATTAATACTTCAGTGTAAAATCTAATCATATGTAGCATGAAAAGGAACAAAATAAAAGGTGATATCAAGAAATATATTTGAGACACGTAAATCTAACAAAAAAAGTAAAACGTAGGTATTCACTGATTTTGGTAGAAAGTCCATTTTGAAAGGTCTTTTTTTCCTATCAAAATCCTACTAAATGGTAGAATTCTAGTAGGGAAACAAACCTTTAAGAAGAGACTTTACAAAAATCCGTGTGAACTAGCTTCTAGCTTCTCTTCTAGTGGGAATTTATATAAATCACATTATTAGATAGGAACTTTAACTGTCATTACATGTGTATACAGGGGCGGATCCAGATCATTTTCATAAGGAGGGGGTCATAATTATAAATAACATAGTTACTTACAATGTTATATTTATGTTTAAAGTCGTTTAATAGTTTCTCATTCATATTTAATCTTATGTATGTTTTAAACCGTGGTCATCCTCCCCAATGTTTTAAAATCAGATAGTTTTTATGAACCATTTGGAGTGGCCCTCTTTCAACAATTTTTTGAAAAATGATTCATTATTGAAGCTATGAGTAGTATTCGCCTTGATTTTTTTTTAATTATATTATTTTATAAGCAATTTAAAGTGTTCCACACCCAGAAATTTTTGGAATTTGGATGCCTCTCAAAGCTATTTAGAGTGATCATCACCTTAATTTTTTACGAAAATTAGATACCTCTAGAATATAATCTTTGAAGTGTTCTTTCACTGACAACATTTTGAAAATTAAATTATTTCAGAAACTAGGCTATTTGGGGTGGTCCTCGCCTGAAAATTCTTCAAAATGACATGCAACTAGAAGCTAGTTGTCCTCCCCTGGACATTTTTGAAATTTGGATTAACTTGGAAGCTATTTAGAACTTTCCTCCCCTGACTTTTTGTGCCAGTTAGATGCCTCTAGTCTAGTAGTTATTTTAAGCGGTCTTCTTCGGCAAATTTTTGACAATAGAATGCATCTATAAGTCATTTGGAGTTTGATTTAAGGCCATCTTTCAGCTTCATATTCAATACTATCAGAAGATTTGAAATATATATATTGGGGGAGGGGGGGGGATTTATTCCAAAGAGGGGCAAATTATTTCCAGAAGGTCAGAGTTCCCCACAGTTTCATCGCTCCTGCTGTCCACACATACCCTATATTCGGTATTCGTGGATGAACTGCTCTAAGGCGATTATCAATCTTATTTTATGTTTGGTAGTCTACCGTCTCTATGCGGAACAATGTTCGTTACTCGATATTCACGGCAAATATTAGTACATGAAAACGAATATTTTTTCCACACTTGCGTGAGTCATATCGGACATTGATTAATCACATACGAATAATGCACGCGTGGGTCCGGCTTAAGAGGTGTATGCGCGTAAATAGATTTAAAAAAGTGTATAATTTATCTGTGTTGTATTTTCTTTCTAAAATTTGAAATTTCATTTAGTTTTTTGTATTAATTTTCTAACTTTCACAAGGGGGTCAACTGACCCTTTGACCCCCCAAACCCCGAGTCCGCGCCTGTGTGTATATAACTTTTGGCAAATAGAACTTGTAAATAAGATTTCTCGAGAAAATAAAATCCAAGAGTAAAGTTTCTTGTCCTAGCGCTCTTGATTTAGAAATTCTATTTTTTTTAACCACTTCTTTTGGAAATACTTGGTTAAAAACCAATAACTATGGGTGTTCTACCGCCTGTTGTGTAGGACAAGACATCACCCCAAAAAACAGAATGTATGGTCGTCACCCGAGGTTTAATGCCAGGTCCGGAAGGGAAAGTTAAACACATTGTGAAAAAACGGGTACCACCGTTAACTAAGGATCAATAAGTTTACACCCTGGGGCGTGCGAGGGGTGGTGACGGCGCATGGCACGGCCTGAAGGGGGCTGCTTCCTTCACTTTCATACATAGAGGATCAATAATGTTTTGGGTCTTACTACACGTCCGGGATATTCGTATATCTATACTTAGGTTAGGGGTGGAGGAAGTAAGATTTAGAGGTAACGTACCCACATTTGCGTGGGGAGTACTGACACACTCTGGTAATAAAAACATCCTTAATACTCCCGACCTCACAAACAAGGCTGTCTGCCGCCTCAGTCCGCGTACCACCGATATGGTTGAGTTTAACCTTTCTTCAGGCGATGGATGGTGTATTTCTGTTCATTGCACCTTCATCTTGTGTCCTTGACCTAGGGGTAGGTTATGAGTCTAGGGCCCTTACTTATTTTGTACTAATAATATCGTGCTTGATAAATCACTTGATGTCCCGAACCGGTATCTGAACACGCTCCTCTCTTTAGATACTCATCAGGTGATAAAGCGGGCTGGGAATACGGTTTTAGTAAACTCCGAATCGAGCCACATCGGGGATCAAACTAAAAAATTAAACAATATTTTATTTGTATACTTTCTAAACTGAGACGAAACCGTACTTTCTCAGTCCGAGGATGAGTTCAGATACAAATATTTATATGGAACCGACAGGTATTTTTTATACCGCGCAACTATAACAATGTCAGCCGCACTGTAGTGCCCACAGACTAAGGTGCTAATCTCGCCCGTAGGAGAGGTTTGGATTCGAATCTTGGCCGTGTTTATTGGATTCTTTCTCCTAACTAGTTTCCCACATGACATCACACATGTTGAGGATTGTTGATAACAGCCAAAATAAAGTTGTTCCCTCGATAACTGTATGCCAGATTTGAATTATTTAAATATTTTCATTTGTTCAGAAACAATTTTTAGTTTCTTAAATAACACATTTTTGTTTTAAAATAAACATTGCTATAGGCCTTTTCTAATATTTTAATTGCTATATAAAAACTACTTTATTATTTATTTAAGTTTGGTTGACTCATTAGTTAAAACCTCAATAAAATAAGCCTGTTGTCTTAAAACTATGAAAATGTTCCCAACAAAGTTAATTCTAAAATCTCTTTTTGCTAGAACATTTTTTATTTTTATGAAATGTGTTGTTTTACTAATTTTCCCAAGCTCCATCCTAATTTCTAACATTTAAAATACCCTTAAGGTAATGCATTGTATATGTAATAAAACATCATAAAATTTAAATATATTATCATTTTTGTATTTTCGTTGTATGAGTTAAAAAAAATTATTTCTAAACTCTTTGGAACCTCACAAGTGGAACATTTTTTAAGTTTAAAAATTCTTCTTCATTTTAGTTGAGACTTAATATGCATGTTTACGTCTGAGGTTATTTTAAAAAAATGTCTTTTTGGGCTTAAAAATCTGTTTAAGGACTGTAAACAAGTTTTTAGTTTTTTCCTGAAATGTTTATGTGAATGTAGAGGTAAATTAAAAGTTGCTATTTTGTGGCTCAAAAAGACAATGCGGGACAATTTAAAAAAATATAAAACATTGGGAACGAATAACATTTTGTATGTACTTTATAACTATATATATATATATACATATATATATAGTTTTTTCGCTAACCCATGTTTAAAATCGAGTTCCCAATCAAAAATTTAAGAGCTAAGGCGTATGCATAGGTTGGTTTCAAATATTAAAATGATCCTCAGTTAAAAAGTCAAGTCTAGCTAATCGTAAATTCCGATATCAATGTGAGACCTCTAGCAGAGAATAACTATACGATAAAGGCGTCAAAACATTTTAATGTTAATACAGTGTATATATTATACCACATCTTTATCATTTAATTCTTTGTTAATTAAAATTAATATAACATTAGAAATACAGTAGCAGCATTATGTAAAACGAATTCAAATAAAGGGAAGTAATCTTCTAATTGTTTGGAATAATCGTTTTCCGCGTAATAATAATGATGATAATAATAATATGAAATATGGTAACTTTTCAACAATGTGTTGAGTAATTGCTATATCGTACATTTCCTATTGTGATCTGTTAAATAATATTAAGTTGATTTGTTTCAGCTCCAACACAGCGTGTCATCTAATAAAATAAGAGAGAAAATATTTGGAAGGGTCTGCAATAGTGTAAATTCCTTTAGTAACTAAACAAAACACTTTGTGTCCATAGTATTTTTATCAAAGACTGGGAGGATATATTTAAATGTCATATTATAAACAGAAAAATATTTTACTGGTGTGTATTGTAAGTTTTTAAGATCCTTTTCAAATTAGCCATCAAATTAAACTTGTAAATGAAGCACGTGCTGGGCGCTTACCGTTGCGTTGAGGCGCGCTACAATAATAATACTTAGCACCGCGTCTTACTACCAGTTCGGTTTATACGCTTAAGTACTAATTACGCTAATGGGTTAGGATTTGGGAATGTCAAATATATAGGAAATGAACCCACATTTTCGTGGAGGTAGAGTGGAAAAAAATTAGGAAAAACCACCTCCAGTTCACCCGAGCGAGATTTGAATCTCGATCTCCCCGTCCTTGGCAGTCTAGCTCATCACGGAACAAGCGCGTTAGTTAACTACGCCACCGAGGCGGGTGAGACGCGCTACAAAAGTCTAGAAATTTCGCGCTATTTAAAAATTGATTTGACATTTTTTTTAAATATGGCTCGCATCAAATGGAGGCGAACCAAACAGCGCTCTCCAAAGGTATTAAAACCCTTACATTTTAAGTTTTATGGAAAATAAAACATGAAACGAGAAAATTATCTCATTTTCAATGGCGTTTCAATAGAAATGTTCCAGTTCTGAGATCAAATTAAATGAGTATTAACAAAGATCTAGGCTTCTTCAAACTAATAAAGCTATGTTTTAATAGTCACAACGAAACATTTGAAGATAATTTGTTGTCCCTCACTGTTCAGTCGGCCATTGTATCTTTCCTCCGCACTTGCACACTGCCTGGACCGCTCCCATTGGACAAGGCCAGGCAGCAGTGGAGGGTATTTAACACGGTGGTTTCTCGGCCATTTCACGTGTTTCGACTCGATACTCAAACATAAAATCAGCCATTTCTCTTGATGAACTAGCTTGGCGCTTTTGTCAAGGTAGAGATTCAGAGTCGAGCAACAGCCGAACGGCGTCAGAGGCGAGTCGGAGAGTGGCTACTGGCTACCCAACCCGGGTGCGCCACCTGTTTGAAAGAACTATTAAATTGTCTTATGCTACAAAAGAGCAATATTGTTTTACCCTCTCTCTCTCTCCACCGTCACTTTACCTCCCACCACGACTCACATTGCCGGGACTTCATGTTTCACCGCGACTCACATTGCCGGGACTTCCTCATGTTCCACCGCGACTCACGTTGCCGGGGCATCCTGTTCCACCGCGACTAACGTTTCCGGGGCATCCTTCTGTTCCACCGCGACTCACGTTGCCGGGACTTCCTCATGTTCCACCACGACTCACGTTGCCGGGGCATCCTGTTCCACCGCGACTAACGTTGCCGGAACATCCTTCCGTTCCACCGCGACTAACGTTGCCGGGACTTCCTCATGTTCCACCGCGACTCACGTTGCCGGGGCATCCTTCTGTTCCACCGCGACTCACGTTGCCGGGGCATCATGTTCCACCGCGACTCACGTTGCCGGAACACCTCGCCGACCTTTTCCCCATCGTTAGCCACACGTGTCTGAACACAACGTCGCCGTCGTCGTGACATCAACCAGTTACCCCCGAAGCCGCAAGCAAGGGATAACAAATTGAGGAGTGTTTTATTGGTTTAGAAGTTTCAACATATTCTCCTTCAAATAAACGGTGCCATTTAAGAGGACACCGTGAGTAACCATACTTGAAGTGAAGGTTTCTCGTATAGCATAAATTGGATGCGGTAGCAAGTTTGTGTGCGAGTAATAGAGGCCAATAGCAAGGACCCAAATTACTTTTCTGTCCAAACTGACCTGTTTGAGCGTGCGCTTGGCCTAGGCAAGGCTCGACGGCAACTCCAAATGAGTCCGACCCTCACGAAAACACAATTATTATTGAGGATTTACACGCTTGCCAAAAAACAAGAGCAGAATAAAATCTTAATCACTTGACAAGATCGAAACCCATCATTAGAGTTCAGCCTCGACGCTCAGCGCAACTTGAAACAAGTACGTTGAGCTTGAGTAGAACCGCTCGCGCCAATGAGGCTGAAATCTTGTGATTGGATTAGAGCTCATAAGTCATTGTCATAACGTGACCACGTTTCTGTTCTGCGCTTGGTTTTCGTTCGGCGAACTTGTGAATCCACAGTAGGCTTTAATTTATCTGCGTGACATCAGTTTGAATGATCCAATCAAAATCCAATTAAAAACTGACTAAATCAATGCGCATGCGCCTAAAATAAACGAGATAATAAGCAGACACTCTCATCTACTGTTGTGAAATTATTTTAAATAACTCGTTAAATGGAAAGCGCGTAAATTTCTTGTTTTGATTTGTTTCACGGCCTAATACATTAATAATTTAAAACATATTGTGAAACCAGCTGTTTATAGTTTGTGTTGTAAAGCATTATGGACCAACATGCGTTTCTTCAAGCGTGTAAATTGCTGCGCCACTCGAGCAGATTCTGCTCTCTACGTGTGAATTAAACATTAGTCTTTAAATATCTAAAGATTTTGTGTTTTGCCCCTAGCAATTTGATGTGCCTAATTTAGGAAACTGTTGTGAAAATATTGTGGGTTTTTTTTCTTCGCAATAGTGGTCGCACGCTCTAAAAGCGTCGCAATAGTCTGGTCCGGTGTACAGGGGGTATTTTTCCTAAGTTTCTCACTCTCCCTCCACCCAGATACATTTTTTTTACATTCTACATTTACCATCCCTACACCAATAATGTAAATATGCTGTTACCACGAACGGGTAGTGAGTGAAACGAGGTGCACAACAAAAAATTACAACTTTTTTTCTGTTCTAGATAATTAATTACCAAAGAGTGAATGACAAATTCTCACACTTTAACATGCCATGCAATTATTTTTAAAAATTAATTTGAGCATTTTCATATTTATTTATAATATATTTGTCAGTTCAAATATCCACGGTTTAACATCGAATATGAGGTTCGTGGCCTCATTATTTGCATTCTTTAGTTCTTAATTGTTTCACTTTTGAACACAACCTAATCTCATCGCGGCATTTAATCTCTGTATTGTTCTCATAACCGTCACAATCACATCTCAAACTTTTAGTTTAAATTTACTTTTCTACATCTTGGGATGTAACGGTGTCTGGAATAATTGCGTGTGTAAATGATGCGGCCTAGCAACAGGCGAGCCTACGGCTCAGGTCGTAGGGGCGCATTCTAACAACATTTTGACTATTTTTTTAAACATATATTTAAATTAAATAAGCTAATAATTATTCATAAATAAAGAAATAACATTAAAATATTCTCTCTAGACTAATATTAAAAACATTTTTCCTTACGATTTATTTTAGCACCCCTTCGGGTTATACGCCTATGTACTAATTACACTAATGGCTTATGGATTAGGAAAGTTTAATTGATATGAAGTGCACCTGCATTTGCGTGGGAGGAGGGGGGAAACTATTTAGGAAAAAACTCAGTGCACTCGACCGGGATCGAACCCCGATCTCCCCATCTTCGGCAGACTAGTACAACACGAGAGTAGGACCATGTTGCCATCGAAGCGGGATTAACAACATAATTAAATTTCTTTTATGGTTTTATGACATTCAGGGCAGATTTGTCGGCGAATCACTTTAATATTTAACTAAAAGATTCCGAAAATATTAAAAGAAAAGGAAGTGAAAAGAGATATATTTTTGTACACATTGATAAAGGGTATATAGAGGATGACACTTATTTTATATTTATTCCTCCCTTTATAACTTTTTATTATTTTATTTTATTTCATCTGGTATTTTGGAATACTATTATTACTATTATTATTTTCTTTCATCTGGTATTTTGGAATATTATTATTACTATTATTATTACTATTTAGCGTCACGCAGAAGATTCAGTTTATTTATATTATACAGAACAACTGGTACGCAAATTTTAAGTCTCGCGTAGGGCGCAATAAACCCTTGCGACGGCTCTGCCTAGCAAACAAAAGCTGACGTAAGAGTTCCAAAGTGCTTCTAAGCAAGAGGAAATCACCGCTAAACGGCAGCCTTTATCTAGTTACGTCACACCCCGTAACTTTGGGAACCATGACTGTGTCTTGGCTTGTCCTAGCTCAGTGCTACTCAAAATGAGCTACACGGATCATTGGAGAATGGAAGCAAATAGGTTGGAAATGAAATAACAAAATCATGTGTGGCACGTTTGTTATTACACTACAGCTACTAGTAACATTTTTATGAAGATACATTTATTGCAATATTTTTTAAATCAACAGTTTCAAATTTTTATATTAGATTTATTTAATAAATTGTTTGACAAAATATGAGTATTTTTGTGTTGACCCTCCCCCCCTCCCCCTCCTTCTTCGCTCAAGTCTCAGCAATCAGCATAAAGTTTGTGACTTCATGACACTAATGCCGGGATCACGATCAACTTAAAGTTAACTTAACGTAAAGGATCTCCTCATGTTTTTAAATGGAAACAATCACAATGCAATTAACTTAACGTTGACTTGCAGTTAACTTACCGTAATAATGTCCTGGGAGGTCTTTTATAGGAATGTTCGATCTTGGATCGATCTTTTCAAAAATCACTTCTTTGCCCTCGATTAATTGATTTATTTGGATTGGTTCAAAGGCCTCGATCTGATTCACGTATCGATTCTTTTTATAGTGATTTCAAAAAGATCAAAATATATCAAAAACTTTGAATCGATTTTTCAAAATTTAATTTGGTTGGTTTTAGGATATGTTTTTTTAGAACTATTAGTACCAGGAAAATTTCTAAACCAAGTCTTGCAATAAATGATCACATCACGTTTTCATTCTTTGATATATTTATGGTGACGTGTTGGCCAACAAGTAAATAGTTTGGAAGTATTTCGTAGAAAACTCATTTGCCCCATGGAGTTTTAGTAGTTATAGAATGCTTACATCTACAATCTACACTTCCACTAAGCTAGTGATTCCCAAGTTTTAGAAACACACCCTCCCACAAAAAGGTGTGAGGTTTCCTCAAGACGGATTCTAACGAGTGTATTTAGTTTTAGTAAAATCACTGGTTCTCGAACACTTAATTCAAACAAATAAGGTGTACTGAATTCACAGTTTCTGAAAGATTAATTTGCTCTGACTAAGGAATGAAAATAAGTGCGTCCCTCTCTGGGGTCTAGTGGTTAAAGTTCTGGTTTGTCTCCACTATATAACCTGATTTTCTTAAGACTCTTCTGTAAGCTCCTGGATACCCAATCTGCCTTTTGAGTTGGAGGGCAAAAACCTTTTAAAAAACACATAATATAACTAACTGCCTCCTTCCCCTTATATAAATATGGTTCTCCACCAGCACTGATTCTTCTCTTCAAGTAAAACATTTAAAGTGCTCCTCATCGTTAATAAAATATTATAGTAAGCTTACAAGTGCCCCTAAATTTACAAATTTGAAAAAAGAACAGAAACACAGTGTACATTGTATGTAATACAAAGCCTACAGCACACATTATTTAAATCACTGCCCTCTGTGGTTACCACAAAAATAATTTAAATATCTTCCAGAGGTATTTAATAAGTTATTATACATCTTTTCTGCCTGCCTCTTCCCCCCTTCTTCCCCCTCGATACATTTCTACTCCCCCACCCCTTCCCTTGATACATTTTTGAAACCTTCCTCACCCCTCCTTTCGATACATTTTTGACGCCTCCTCCACCCCTCCTTTCGATACATTTTTGACGCCTCCTCCACCCCTCCTTTCGATACATTTTTGACGCCTCCTCCACCCCTCCACTCAATACATTTTTTCACCTCCCCATCAATACATTTGACGCCCACCCCTCCCCTCGGTGTAAATTTCTAGGTGCACCACTTTTGGTTAGTGTAGTCAAATAAATCAAACTTTATTTACATGAATCATTTGATCTATCTCTGGAAGATCGATTCAATGAACCTGATCTTTTGCCTGAATCAGATCCAGATCGATCCGGAGAATTGATTCAAAGCCCATGAATCAAACATGCTTATTACTTTAAGTGAACGTTACTTGAAGGGTATCACATGATCTAGCCAGCCAATCATTATGCGAGTGATATAAACAAGGCTATTTAGTAATTCATTTGTTGGTTTTAAGACAAAGGTCTACTTTTTAGCTTTAGTTTTAGTGATCGGACATTTAATTAAAATAAGCGCTAGTATTGTATCATTATAGAATAGACTTAATTCAAATATTGTAAATAAGTTAAAACCACAAAACTTTTATTATATAAAATGGTATAATGTATTGATTTAAAAAAAACCTTGTTAGTTAATATTTAGTACTGTAAAAATATTTGACCTACTTTATAATCTTCAGTTAATTTCACAACTAGTGGTATTATTAGTCTAAAGTAGATTTAAGATTAAACTAAAATAGGAAAGCTAAATTTACACGAAAAGTTGAATGATAAATATCTATAATATCTGTAGAAAACAGTAAACATTCACAGATCATAAACACTAATACAAATAGTACAAATCACAGATCAAAACACATACTCTAGAATGTAAATGTTTGGTTCAAGTTGTTAGGTTAAGTTACATGAATCGTATCACACATGTTTAAGTTAACGTTAAGTTGTTCATGATATATAAAGCTTAACTTATTTATATATATATATATATGTGTGTGTGTGTTTGTGTGTGTGTTTGTGTGTGTGTGTAGTGTGTGTGTTTAAAACAAATTATTGTTGAATTTATACATGTTAGTTTAAAATCCTCAAAATAATATTTTTTAAATTAGAGGGGCAGGGGGAGGCCCTGAATCAGGTTGTGCTTGGGGGCCTCCAACTGATTAATTCGCCACTAGATTCACAATATGTTTAGTTTTTAACGTAAATACAGTCAAATGCTGTGATAAATCAACTTGATATCCATGAAACAGAAAAAATATTTCCATTAATCATGTTGTTGACTTTTTTTTCCCCCTTAAATTTTTTATATTCTGTGCCTAGCTTTTAGGAGCTCTGCCAACTAACATTTTTACAAAAAGGGAGTCTGCGGCACTTAGAAGTTTTAGAACCTCTGCCCTAATAATTGTTTCAGTGTTGTACTGTCAGAAAAAAGTGGACTAGCCTTTGCAAATTTCTGGAAACTGACCTGGCTCATATTGATGGTAATGCAGTCAAAGGAGTCAGGCCCATCTTGCTTGGTTTACCTGTGACAATGAGTCAGGTTTGAATATTACTTGGGTGTGCTAAGATTTTTAAATGTTTTTCTACTATCTCCACACAAATGCACCTACATATCCCCTAAACTCCACCTTTCTCATCTCTACTCTCTCAGTGTAAAATATGTAATCATCGTAGCCAAGAGAGCAGCAAATAAAACTACATAAGTTGTTTATTTATTTTTCCACCACAATGTAGCATAAATAATTCTTATGAGACTGAACTTTTATCATCATCTACCTAGTCTGACAAGTCAGCAATCACAAGCCAGAGAAAGATAATATTATTACATAGTGGGCTAGTTATAAATGTAACATGTCTAAGGTAACCTTTGTTTGGACCTAATTAGTTTAAGATTGGTGTTTGTGGTCACAGCCCACTAAAATTAAATTTTGATCATATCAGAATTAAAATACTACCTCAATATTCTTTACAATCGCTGAAGCTTGTATTTGTTCTAAGACTACACAGTATACATATTTCTCAGATATTGAATTTTTTGGTCATAGACTCAAGCCGGCCTGCATGCCTTTTGCTGATTAACAACACAGGAGAGAAATAATTTTTTATTCAGACTTCATTGCATGGTTATAGGGAGGGGTTTTAAGACTCAAATGTAAATATATTAGATAGTACTCCTAAATTTAATTCACTACTTTTAAAATAGTTAATTTTAAAAGTTTTAAAATGTAAATATATTTAGAGGACACAAACCCCTCCCCCCTCTCAATATTTTTCAAAGTTTTTATTATGAAGCTTAAAGATGGCCTTGTATCAAACTTCAAATAACTTATAGAAGCATTCACTTTTCAAAAAAATTTCAGGGAATTTTATAAAGGAGTTCATTAAAAATAAATCCAGGTGAATATTACTCTTTATGTGTTCTAAAGGCATCCGATTTTTTTAATTTTTTTTAATACCTGCAGGGGGCCACTCCAATTAGCTTTTAAGAGCACTCATTTTCAAAAATGTGTTAGGGGAAGATCACCTTAAATGGGCTCTTCAGGCACCCAGTCTTAAAAAAAAAATCCAGGCAAGGACCATTCCAAATAAATGCTGAGGGCATACAATTAAAAAAAAATCTGGTGGAAGACTACTTCAGACAGCTTCTAATGAGACATTTAAATTTGAAAGAGAAAAAAAAAGGCAAGGAATACATTAAATAGTTTCTAGGGGCATCCAAATTTTAATAAAATCTTTGTTAAGACTACTACATACAGATTATAGAGAATCTTATTCATAGGCATCATAACGAGGGTGTGGGGAATTGTTCCTGTTTTCTAATTTTTTTAAGTTGTACAATAGTTTCAGATCAATATGACAATGTTAATACTCAACTGTGAACATGTGTGATGAAATGTATTGTGCGTGGAATTGACTGCGATGCTGATCCACTAAGAGCCAACATTAGTTGGTTGGGTTGTAGATAGATGGTAGAGTAATGGGACAAAAGAGACTGAACATTCTTATGATACTTTATACATACAAAGAGGAAATTGATAACATCAATACTGACACTGGGATGAAAGACTGTATCACTAGTAATGAATAAAGAGCCCTTTTATTTGTATGTTTTTTTAATTTTTATTAATAATTGACAATTATTTATTTGTGAACAGTAATGATATGACCATAATTTTTGTAAGATTTTTTTACTTTGTGGTTATTTACACTTTAGAGAAATTATTTCTTGCTACTCTTGATGCTATTTTTAAATATTGTAAGACATTATTTATCTAGACTCAACTTTTGATATGATGCTTCAATTTGTTTTTTAACTGAGCTCTGTGTTTTTGATTATGTAACTTGAGAAAATAGATTTAAATTACCTGTACCAGTGTATCCTTTGCAAAGTGCATTGTATAATTTTGTGTACATTATAATAATTTGAACAATTTAAGGTTTTAAAGGCAAATTTTTTTTCTTCCTGAAAAGTAAGTAATGATGTTTACAAAGAATCATGTCATGCCACTGGCAAAATAGTTTTGCTAGCTCATATCATAGATTAATTCAACGCATCAAAGTTGCAGTGCATCCAATATTCTGTTTCACAAGTTATTCATGGTAAACAGGATGTGACCCAAAAATATATATAATTTTGATTTGGGTGGTTGTCTAGAGATCATTGTTTTGCCTCCCCCACCCCCCTATGGCTAAAACATTCAGACGCCTCTAATATTATCTATATAAAAAAAGTTGGTGAGCATTTCTTAAAATAGCTTTGAGACATTCAATTTTCAAAAATTTGCCAAAGAAGACTACGCCAAATAGCCTCTAGGAGTATCTAAATATTAAAAAGTTTAAGAAATATCACTATTCTAAATAGTTTTTAACAGAGTATGATTGTTAAAAAATTCTCCAAATGAGAACCACTTCAGATAGCTTCTAGGAGCCTCCAATTTTCTAACATTTGAAGTTTTTCCTAATGAAAACAGAATTATAAAAATGATTTGACAAAGGAAATCAATTGGTCTTTGTTAATTTCGATTTCAATACGTTTGTTCAAAAATGGTTTAAGGAAATCTTATAAACATTGTATTAATCATATTTTTGTGCTTGCATCAGTCTAAATTATAAGCCAACTAATTTTTGTAAAGCATCTAATGAGTACACATATAATGTTCCAGATAACTATCAACCATGGGACGCTACACGGGCAAGAAATGCCGCCTCATCTCTATGTTTTGGCTCACCGCCTTCTTCTTCCTAGTCGAAATTGTGGTGGGGTATGTTACCAACTCGATGGCTCTTGTTGCGGACAGTTTTCACATGCTGAGCGATGTGGCAGCTCTAGTGGTGGCATATTTGTCCGTCAAGGTGAGAACACTAGTTAGCTTGTATCATCTTAGATAGTTAACATCCTAAGTTGGAAGGATCTTTGTGGCCATTGAGGTACTTTCCAACATACAACCAACTTTGTGTATATTTTTATATTCTTAATAATAAATCAGCCAACCAAACAAATCAAACAAAACAAAAATTTCTTAGTATTAAATGGAAAAGGTATATTATTACATTGCCTATGACAATACTACCAAGCATGGTAGTTTGTACTAACTTAAAAGCTTTGAAAATGCTGATGATTTTAATATGTCTATGTAATACAACACTTCATTTCTAAAAGGCTTTTATATTTAAGTAAATACAAAAACATTATTGAGTCTAAATATTGGTTAGCTTGTAACTATAATCTTATATATAAAAGGAAGTTTGTGTCATTCATTTCATAAAAGTCTAAAGTGGGACACCAGTAATTAGGGGCTTGGGGGGTTCTATAAATAGGAAAACCTAGCAAATAATAGAAGTTTGTTAGTTTCAAATTTTAAAATGTGACTTTGAGAAAAGGTAAACAAGGAAGGGACATTAACCCTTCCTTCACCTCTGACAATACATGTATTAAAACTCTACATGTGAATGTGTGGAATGCCAGGCCTCCACCATGGCTCGGATTCCACGTTAAACTGTAGGTCCTCCATTTCATCTCACAATCACCCTACCATTACACATTAGCATAAGTGTGTATAACCCGGATGGGTAGTAAGACGCGGTGCTAATAATAATAATCTAGTAAGATTGAAATTTGTCAAACAGGTTTAAGAGCTACTTTAATCACACTTAAAAAACATCAAAATGAAGGACCAGAAAATGGCACTAAAATCTTCCAAAACCAATACATTAATAATAACATAATATAGAAAACTTAAATATTTACATTAATGTAAAGGTACAACCACAAATAATAAGAATATGAACGTTCAATATTTCAAAACTAGAGACATTGATAAAGGGGGCTAAGAATTTGAAAAACTAATACAAAAAAAAATTCTCAGTATGGTTGAAATGTATTCAAGCCAGTACAAAAACCACCCCATATATCTAGAAAATACTGAAAATTTTAAATTGGCTATTAAGAAATAGGTGGGAAGGGGGACTATTTCATCATTTACAAAACAATTGGGGAAAACTTGGTGGGGTAGAAAATTGAAACTGGGCCGGTAAATGCATGAACAGATAGGTATCTTTAACAGTCTATTATCTCATTTATGGGCTTTATTGAACTGTGATGCTTTATTTTACTTTCTCACAATTCCTCAGAGGGCAGAAGTATTGTGATCGACAAAAATCAAAATTTAGATTTTGGTGGCTGTCGACATTTCATACCCCCCTGAACCCAAAAAAGTGGTTTTAACTATCTTATTTAGTCTGTGTGTGTCTGTATCTCAGCCTAGAAGCGTAACTAATTTATCACTGGGCTAAAACTTGGTATTAGGGTTTTAATAAGATTCAACAGAGGGTTTTTAAAATTACAGTAGAGTCTCAGAAACTCGACATTCTGTGTAACTCGAGTGGAACAGTCGTGCTGTGGTGTTTTTACAAGTACAATACCATCTAATACATGATACAATGATACAATATTATATGTACATTAATGTACTGCATTTATTTATATTATACATATGTATAGACACCATTATATTAACACATAATATATTGTACTGTACCGTACAATACTTCAGTACAGTACAACTGTACCTATAATATTCAATACTGTACTGTGATTCATCCTTGTTTAGTAAACAAGCATCTTATACAAGTTCATTCGTAAAACTCGACACCATCTCGCTCCACATTAGGTCGAGTTTCAGAGACTACTGTAGTTTCATTCCAGCTAGGTGAATTTTGGTTGTTTTCCAAATGGGATTTTCCACGATATTATTTTCTATTCTCCCTTCATGGTCATGAACATTTTCTCAAGTACTATATCTTAACAACTTCTGATCACGGCCTATGCCAACTTAAAATAATTAACTATAGTGGTTCATGACTTTATTGGCATTAATACCCGCATGGTCTAAGTCGTCACTCTTGCAATAGACTGGACTGCCGATGACAGGAAGATTGAGGCTCGAATCTTGGTTGTATGTACTGAGGATGGTTTTCCACTCACCCTCCGCACTAATGTGGATACACTTTCTCTAAATTTAACTCCTCAATTCTAACATTAGCGTAAAGTCTAAGACTTTCTGTAGTTGTTAAAAATGGAATGAAAAGGAGTGTCAAACTGATGTTAATGTTTGTAAATTCTTGTTTAGATGTCACCAAAGAAGTGGTCCAAGAATACATTTGGTTGGGCGAGAGCTGAGGTGTTGGGAGCCTTGGTGAATGCTGTGTTTCTGGTTGCATTGTGCTTCTCCATCACCGTGGAGGCCTGCAAGAGGTCATTTAAATAACAAATCAATTTAATTTTAAGAACTCGATGTCCTGACAGGGAAGAGACTTAATCAAAGACGTAGGGATGGGAGGTTTGAATAATTGAATCATTGTATTCAAGAGATTCAAAATAAAATATATCTAATCCAAAGCTGAAATCCTTGACTTGAAATAATTTTGTTTATGTCTAGGAGAGATTTGAACAAGAGAGTTTAGGATTTTAAAGGGGCATTAAAGGGTCAAGCATTTTTAAATATGTTATTCTTAATGATTTGTTATATCATTGAAGTAGTAAGATGATGATAATTATTTTTGTTGCAGATTTATTGAGCGGGAACCGATCCATCAACCACTGTTAATTGTTGGTGTTGGTGCTCTAGGACTCCTTGTCAACTTGGTTGGTCTCTGCTTGTTTAGCGGTAAGTTCCTGGAACCAGACAATATACAATTAAATATTTTTAATTCATGTGTATCAAAATCTGATACGTGACGGCCATCCACAGGATAGGATCAGTCCTAATAACTGAATCGGATTCAATTAAGTGAAAAATGACAACCGGAAATTCAACTCGGGATCTTTGGCTTTGCACACCAATGCTTTATCACCAAGACATGGAAAGCCAAAGATCCCGGGTTTGATTCTCAAGTCCAGGTTGTCATTTTTCACTTAACTTGAATGTAATTAAATAGTTTTTGGTTCGTTTTAACAATACCTAATTTGAATTCTCTTGAACATCTTAAAGGTTCCTCTTTATTTTGAAATAAATCCCTCTTTTAACAGTTTGTAGGTGGGTGAATGAGTTTAAAAAATATGCTCACCTGTAATTTTAAGGAATATATTAAAAGATTCTAAGCACGAGAAGTAATTTAGAGAAAATGTATCCTCATTATTGTAGAGAAGTGGTGATAAAACCACTGATAAATCACATATGGTAAGCCAGCATTACAGTTTATTGTGAGATTTACACCTTTAATCATGTAACCACCACTGCAGGTAACTTTATTTTTTTTTAAATAATAAATATAATATGCAACACTAGATACTTAGTCAAGCTTATATAGTCTTGTTTACTGGATATAGGGAGGCTTGGTTTGAATTCTGGTCAGGTATAGAAAAGGTGGTGTACCTAAATAGTTTCTCACTTCCTCTGAATTCTACTCATCCATACTCACTTAGTGTGTGTATGACCTGGACTGAAGGTGAGATAAACACATTTGGTGATTACAGAGCATGGCTCCGCTCACGGCCATTCACATGGAGGCTTGTCTCGAAGCCACACCCGACTGACACACCTAGTGGCCACCGACGACAATGAGAACGACGAGACCTTCCGTCCTCCACCAACACTAGCCGTGGTGGACAAGGACAGCAAAAAGAAGAAGGAGCCTCCTGCAGCGTCACAGATGAACATGCGTGGAGTGTTCCTGCATGTGTTGGCTGACGCTTTGGGTTCTGTCATTGTTATTGCCTCTGCCACTGTGAGTAATTGTGAACTAGTTAGATTAAAAAAAGTTTTGTGTCTGCTTGAAGTGTGTTTCTTCTATTTTTGTCCTTTTAAAGACAGTCAGTTTGAGATAAAAACGGTGTTTAAATGTGTCTGTGTGGCTTTTCTCCAACCCTTGTGCGTTGGACTTAGCCCATATTATTTCCTCCTTTTCTGGGTGGGACGTCTTGCCTAGATTTTCATTCATTATTTTATTTTTCCTTAATATAATAACTTATCATATTATATTATAATATAATATATCCATTGCTTTATTGTTAAACATAATTAATTAGTAAACTATAACATCAATAATTTATTAATGTTCAGTTATTAAACTATTTTAGAGGTTGTTTGATAAAACAGGAATCTATTTGGAAAATATGGTTTTCAAGGAAATTAATTAATTAGGGATGGGCCTCCAAATCCTTAAGGCCATTCGAGATTCGAGTATTTGAGAAAATTTCAAATTCAATACTCAAATCCTTAAATTTTGTTGGGTTTTTTCAAGTGAAATTTGTTTTAGAGCTCTAAAACTGATTATTGGTGGTTAAGAACTAATTATAAATACAGGATCAATTAAACAACCAGGCTTCAGACCAGTAATTAAATACTTAACTAACAGTATAAATATTATAGTGGATGAATTAAAAGAAAGAATGGTAACATTTAATTACCACTCATGTTTTCTGTCTAAAAATGAGGTGACCCAATGGCTAAATCATTTTATAGTAAAGGAAATTGATAAAACTAAAGAAAAAGGGAAAATAAACTAACAAGAATAAATATGATGAAGAAATCCCACAAAAATGTGGGAAGAATCCAATGCACAAAGGTGACATCTTCCTTTCTTCTGTCTTTTATAGTAGAAGTAGTCACACATACATTTTAACACAAAATAATATTTTGGCACTGTTGCCTTTATCAGACATAAAGAAGAAGGAAGAGAGTACAAATAACACAAGCACTGGATTACTCCATTTTGAATTGTAAAGAAAAACTGTTAGAAATACTTTGTGCCAACTGTTTTTGGGAGTAAAGATAAATTTCTTGGCTATGGTTAGTATTTATATAGGCCTATTTAAAAAAAGTTATAGTAAAAATAAACTTTTAAAATTATTATAATAATAATCATAATCATAATAAAAACTACATCCTTCAACAGCAAAGTTACCAAATTGGAATACAAAATCCCTGGTTATTACAATTACAAAACCAATAACTTGATATACCAACTACAGTGCAAATCAGGTGATGCAGAATATACAGGCCTTACTACAGGTTCTCTCAGACAGCGAATGAACAATCATCGTTTTGACACAAACCACAAAGATTCGGACAAGCCTGTACCCATTCATGCTGGTACCCACAACCAGGACTTTCAAACCTGCTACACCACCAAAATATTAAGAGCATTTCCCAAACAGTGCAACAGTTCTCAACTCAGACAGTGGGAACTGGCCCACGAATGGATTACCAAATCAAGATTACCACCAGGCCTCAACAGAAGATAGTTTCTTTCTTTCTATAAGATCAACACATTTCAAATTATTGTTATTATTATTTTAAAATACTATTTCTATTATTATTATTATTATTATTATTATTATTATTATTATTATTTTAATAGGTCTATATATATACTAACCATAGTCAAGAAATTTATCTTTACTCCCAAAAACAGTTGGCACAAAGTGTTTCTAACAGTTTTTCTTTACAATTCAAAATGGAGTAATCCATTATTTGTGTTATTTGTACTCTCTCTCTCTTCTTTGTGTTTGATAAAGGCAACAGTGCTAAAATATTATTCTATTTGTGTTAAAATGTGTGTGTGACTACTTCTACTATATAGAAGACGGAAGGAAGATGATGTCACCTTTGTGCATTAGATTCTTCCCTTTTTTTTTTTCCTTTAGTTTTATCTATTTCCTTTATTATAAAATAATCGTGTTTTCTATTACTCTTCTATATTTATATTTCCTCTTATGTTCATAATTTTCTCCAAAATTTGGATTCGGGATTCAAAGGTAAATTGGAGATTCAGATTCAAGAATTGGATTTGGAAAATAGTGGATTCGACCCATCTCTAATTAATGTCATTCTAAAAATAATGATTTACTTTACTCTATAGAGTTCACATTTACATTGCTGCCACTGGACAAAGGGGTAATGGCTGTCTCTTGAAGAAAATCGATCCTTACCAACCAATCCCTTGACCTAGGTTTCATTCTATCAGGATTCAGCAGGAGGGAGTGTAAAACGACATATTGTGTTTGTGTTTTCTTTTATATGTTTATATCCACCTTTCCTGTATCTTCTTCCAAAGATAACAAACTATCCTAAAAGTTAAGAAAAGAGGTACTTTATTTTATAAAAAAATAACACTTATCAGTGATCAAACTCTGGTCTCCTAGATCAGAGCTAAACATGGATGTCAAATATAGGTGTTTATGTGATGTTGTATTTGGTTTTCAAGGTGGTGTATTACACTGATTGGGAATACCAAGACTACATTGACCCGGCTCTGAGTCTGATCTTGGTGGTGCTAATCCTGCGCTCAGTCTGGCCGCTCATGCAAGAGTCGGCGCTCATCCTCCTCCAGACAGTACCAACCCACATTCAGGTCGATGCCATCGAGCGGCGCCTGCTGGATAAGGTGGATGGTGTGTTGGCAGTCCATGAATTTCATGTCTGGCAACTGGCAGGCGATCGCATCATTGCCTCTGCGCACATCAGGTAAGTTGGTTCCAGGCTGGGAGAAATTTGCGACACTATTCACCTTGAAACCCTGACCTTATTTCCATCATAATACATCTTTTAGGATAGTGGTTCAAGGTGCAATAAGAGACTCAAGTGTTATACACTAGAGCAATGATTCTAAAAGTGGAGTACACAATGAAGCGGTGAAATTATTGTACAAGTGGTATCCAGATTGTACAATTAGCAAGCACACTCATCTCACTGAGTACCCACAGTATGATATTGATAATTTTGTTCGATTTGTTCAATCACTCATGTCAGTTTTTGTGTTTATTGATATATGTAGTTGTGGAAAGTAAACTGTAAATAGATACAATTAAATATAGATGTTTTATTATATACCCATTATTATACTAAAATATTTTATATCTGTTCAAGGGTTACACCATTTATATAAATATTCCCGGGGGGTATCTGAAGCATACAAGTTGGAGAACCACTTCACCAGAGAATCACTAATCTGGACTGTTTAGAATTAGTTTTTAGTTCAACTTACTCGACAATCTACTTATCCTAAAAATATCTACATTCTTGGATGTCAACACAACCTCTAAAGGAGGAAAAAATATTGATAATGGCTACCAACTATTATTTTTAAGTGTATGTACTAGTGTTAAAAAATTTAAGTCAGAGTTTATTAGTTGTTCAAATTCATTTGTTTGGTTTTTTACTTAAAAAAATTCAAGTATTAATAATTTTAAATTTATCTCACAAAATATGATTTCATTCAATTTTGAAATATTGTTTCATATGAACAGAGTCCCTCAATATTTTATTGGTGAGTTAAGAAAATAATTTGTCAACTTTAATAAGCATTGTTAAAAATATCTATAAATAGAGATTTTTTTAACTAAGCTTAATACAGTTGACAAACTATGTCAATAAATAGAGATTTTTTAACCAAGCATAATATAGTTGACAAGCACGGGGGGGGGCTTTAGGGGGCTCGAGCCCCCCATCTTAGTTTGGGGATGCCTCGTGATATACTCAGATCCGAAGATAAAATAAAATGGGGGGGGGAGGTATATGACCAATTAAATATTGTGGGCAGAGAAAATATCAGGTGATCAGAAATAGACTCTATATCAACAAATGTATTTATTTCATAGGGGTGGACTGAATTTCATGGAATGGAAGTAGAATATCTTCACGCCCTGGAAATAATATTCTTTGGTCAGTAGTATTAACCCCTTCACTCTCTTTCACTACCAGCGTTTCTTCGTAAGATTATTGTTTACAACACTCAAAAGTTTATCTCTTTTCTATGCCCAAAAATATGTAGCAAAATATTGCAGCGATTTAATGTTTAGTTTAATACAATGTTGAGTGTTGAATTAGTGTTTTCCGATGTTTCACAAAATAAATTGTGTACATGTGCTCAGTTAAAGGAATCTGATTCTTCTGATACTGTGGCAGTTAAGTCAACTTTAATTTAGGCCTGTTTATTTATTATTTTGTTAGACTATCATGTTTAATAGTAAAAATATAAATATAATATAAATAAAAAAACCTTCTAGGTGTATATAATGGTAAAAAAATGTGCCTCCCGCGGTTCTCATTCCTGCGAACGTTAATGTTGCCAAGTTATTTTTTAAATCACGCAAGTGAAAAGATTGAGGGGCTCTGTTCGCTATGAAGAAACAATATTTTACAATAGAATTAAATCATAACATTTGAGATAAAATTAAAAATTATTAATGCTTGCATTTTTTTTAAAGTAAAAAACTAAACAAATGAATTTGAACAACTAATAAACACTAACTTAATTTTGTTAACAATAGCACAAACTTAAAAAGAATAGTTGGTAGCCAATATCAATTAAATGTGTCCATAATTTTGTTTCACCAAAAATGTTTACTCTAAAATTAAAATTCCACTTGAAATATTTGCAATACAAATTTGCTCTATTTTACTCTTAATCCCACCGCACATAATGTAGGATTTGTTGTTAGATTGCTTTCTCAGTGTTGAGCAGCGCATGCTGCTGGTAAATGACGTCACTGATGGCTCGGCTGCTTGCTAGCTCAGGAAGTGAGCCAATCGGAGAGCAACCTTCAGTCACGTGACCATGCACAATGATCACCACTGTTTACGTGCAGTCACTGATCCTACATTTTCTGCGCCTCCTCAGTGCATCAATTATTGAATATATCGCCATCATCAGCGTCCATGTTTGTTGACAACAGAGCTAGCGTTCTCTTGCGCTCTCTTGTAAACTATCCGCATGACCTGCAGACGGCGAGCCTCATCTAAAGCCAACACAGCAACGAGCAGTGAAATCCAACAACATATCTGCACCATGTGCAGCGGACTTTACTCAAAACTCGATGTTTCCATTCATACTTGACGAGAAGTTGAAAATGCCTTCTTACACACCTCAAATTATTTTATCATCTTAAAAAAACTGCAGCAGATTGATCAAAAATTGAGTTTTGGTTTTCAACTACAATCAAAATAACTTAATGCTTTTTTTTAGGTGCAGAAACTTATCAGAATACATGAAAATAGCAGAGAAAGTCAAAGAGTTCTTTCACAATGAGGGCATTCATTCCACTACAATACAACCAGAATTTATTGAAATACTTGAAGTAAGTTTGACTTGCTTATAGTATTTTATATGTATTATAGAATCCTACAGTATATATATTTTTTTTACAGATTCAAGACTTAAAAAATCCATATGACTAATATTTAATGTGTATAAAATGAAGTGCATTAAGCAAAATGTTATATAAAATAAATAAAGTCTACAATTCTAGTAATAGTAGTACTGTTACTTCCTGAGGAAGATTCAATAAGATCATCAAAATATTGAAGTCTGTAAATATGTGTTAGTGTTTTTACTTTTATTTGTGCTTTGTTTTTCTATAATTAAATCATTTTATTCATTCTATATTATAACTAATAATTAAAAATCCCAAGTACAGATTAGGCTTGACATCTTTTCACTTTCTTTAAAAACACGTTTAAATATTTTTTTTATGTTTGTACTTGCTGTGTAGGTATTTATATTATTTAGAGGTGTGATTTTAGTTTGTCTTAAATGCTGCTAAAAAAATTATTTATTTATCCAAGCACTTAAACATATTTAGAGCAATAACTCTAAATTGTTTGTCTCAAAAATGTGTGATCATTGCCTAAAATTGTATATGTTTAACCATGACCGAAGCCTAAGAAATAGGTTTTGCACATCCCAGTTAAATATGTTTGTAAGATCATCACACAGGCAATTGTTAAAATGTGTGTTATCTTGCTTTTCCCTAGTTTCCTGAGGACACTGTCCGCCCAGCTCCCTCGGAGGACTGCGTGTTGGATTGTCCTAAGACAGACAAGCCCTGCAACCTCTCGACCTGCTGTGGACCTTCCAAGCATGTGAGTTCAGTTCGCTGCTTGTGAATACTACTACCTACATGCCTGCTAGGCAAGTATGGTGCACGCTCTTGTAACATTTGACTTGTTGCATTCCCAAGTATCAAAGTTGAATTTTGAAACTAATCTTAGAGAGATAAAATAAACTAGCAATTTAACTTTTAGAAATTTTAACACTCTTTCGATAATGTCTTAAACTATTATAAGTAATCAAATCATTATAAACATTTGTTTAAATCATAAATTAATATTTTGGCGTCTTTACTGTTCTGTTTGTCCTGGAATTATGTTAATAAGGGGTTTGCACAGTTTTAATACATCTGTGTTCAATTGACAATTATTTCTTTCTGTTACTATCCTGCACCTCCCCTGGTTTTACCGTTCCTTCGGTCATATTTACATTACTTGGCTATGAATGATTAAAGTAGTATTCTAAGAAAATGTATCTACATCTGCAGAGAGGGAGAGTAGGAAACCATGTAGGAAAAAACTATAGAGTTGGCTCAGATGCGCTATTTTATGTATCTGAATCTTGGGGAGGAGGGGGGGAATATAAATTTAATAGAATAGTAGAAAATACAAATAGTATCTAAATCTTAACATTCTTTCCTATAATACATTCATTCATTCAGTTTAGTGTCAGATTACTGGTAAGGAGCCTGGTTGTTAGGTTCATTATATAATTATAATTGGTTCTGAACCACCAATAGACAGTATCAGAGCTAGTTATAAAAAATATTCATTTGCAAAATTGAAGAAAAAAATATTTTTTAAGGATTCAAACCACCCTCATTACACTCACTTGGTATTCAAACCTCAATCGCCGTGACACCAACAATTCAGTTTATTCTGATATATAATTAAATAAATATGTTAGAATTGTAGAAAATTAATGACAAATAAAAGTAAAAAACACTAACATATATATACAAACATATCATTTCATTTTGATACCACATGGCATTAGCCTGTACAAGAAGTTTTCTTCAGGGATGCCAACTTGGTAGTGGAAGGATGAAACTTTCTGGTGGATTGAAAGCTACCTTGAGATTCTGCTATGCTGTGAATGATACAATAAGGTTCTTATTTATGTAAAAGTTAAAGAATATTGAGTTTTACTAATTTTCTATCATTTTTGAGCCATTGATGTGCCAATTCCCATCTTATCTAGAACATATTGCATTGGGTTCTGTTGAAGTATTTTAGGACCTTCACTGTGTAGCAGTAATCAACATTGAGGCTATGAGTGGAGGCATGCACTGAAACTGTTTTTCCTGGCTTCTTTACTTTGGTGTCAGTGGTGATATCAGTTCATTCATTTACGAAGATTCTCAGTGATGAAATCAATATATTGTGCAGTACATTATTGGCATTCTTGTTGGTTGGGTTACCAGATTCACAGGTTGCATTTGACGGGATAAATGGAGTTGATTATATTGCTAGAAAAAGTGGGTCCTCGATTATGTATTTGGCTGGATTTGCAAGGTTGGGGTTTTGTGTAAGTTAGGTAATTCTAGGTATTGAGTTTATGGTTTGGCAAAAGATTTCTAAGGGACGGAGGTTGCTTGTGTACAAGGACCTGTGTTTTTATTTGTGCTTCATTTCTACAATTGTATCATAGTATTTTAGTCTATTAATATACTTTACAAAGTGACACCTTAGACCATGCAACCATTGACACGGGTCAAATTGATGTTTACATAGGGAAAAAATTAGGTTATTATATTACTTATTTATTTAGAAGAAGGTACAGAAAAGGCTGATAGAAAACATATATATATAAGGGAACAAACACAATATGGCTTTTACAATGAAAATAAGGACACAGTCTACACTTTACCTTGCTGCCACTGGACAGAGGTAATGGCTGCCTCTTGAAGAAAATCAATCGTTACCACCCAATCCCCTGACCTAGGTTTCATTATTTCAGAACTCATCAGGAGAGAATGTGTAACACAAAATGCAACTTCCTTAAAGAGGAAACCAAAAAGCAAAAGGGAGAAAAATGTTATTGGTAAAGGATAATGAGCCACATAGATAGGAATATGTAAAAAGTAACAAATAACTTAAAGAATAAATACATGAAATATACATTGTCATGGTGGCTACAGACAGGGAAAACAGGGAATTGTCAGGGAATTTAACTAAAAATAAGGAAAAGTCAGGGAATTAAAAATGGGTCTAAAATATCCCATTAATTTCGCAACTAAACACTAAAACAAAAGTTAATAATACCTAAATAAAATAACATTTTAATTTTTAAAATAACTGATAAAACTTAATGTTTAGCAGATACAAACTTTTTATAATATGTGATCAATAATAAATAAAACAAAAGTCATCATACATCATTAAGACTGGAAAAAAGTAGTCAGGGATAATTGAAAAATGTTGCCTGGAAAACCTGGAAAAGTCAGGGAATTTTGTAAAATATGTTTTGTAGCCAGCCTGATTGTATGCAAGTATATGTGATATGAACTTGAATTATAAGCTTATTTGAAAATATGTTGAACATTGTTGCAATTAAAACATTTTGTAAATAGTATTATTGAGTAAAATATGCACAGTATTTTTTTTTAACATAAAACCATTTTAAAATATTCCAACCTCCATTCAGATTTAGGAATATTTCATACCATACATTCATTTTGGCTTTTCTTTGAAGACCCCTAAAGTTAAGATAAGCTGGCTATTACAAACACACTAGCACGTTATATTTGGAAGGTGGATGGAAGCAAAAGGGGACAAACCCAATATGGTTTTATAATGAATAGAAGAACACATTTCACACTTTACAATGCAGAATAATAATAATAATAATAATAATAATAATACAATATACTAGACTGCCAATGATTGGGAGATCAGGGTTTGAATCATGTCGGGTGTATTGAGGTTGATTCTCCCTAAGTTTATCATTATCCACGCAAATGAGGTTACACTTCCTCTAAATTCAAACTTCTTCATTCCTAATAACTCATTGGTGTTGTTAGTAAATATTCGTGTAACCTGAACAGGTAGTAGGACGTGATGCTAAATAAAGCTATCATGCCCTAAAAGTGTGTTTTTAGCTACATGCTTGTGTACTTTTGATTGTTCCTTGCTCTTCACCTCGTCACTTGTGCTTGTGTTTATCAGGTGGCAAGAAAGAAAGTGTTGCTAAGTTAACCCTTCACTCCTTGACCCAATCCTAACGAAATACTTGAAGACTTCCTATGAATTCAAACTGTTTATTCAAATATACCATGAATGCTATTTTATTAAGTGTGTGATAAATCTTTAGTTTTACAAGAAAATAAATGTTCAAGAATTGTTGTTTGTATATAGTTCATTGGCACTTTAAATTTGCTGTTTGTTTATTCAGCTCATTAATTCCAAATTAGATAATGTGTTAAATAGGATATTTATCCTTGGCAAACTCTTTCTTTCTATCCAAGGCAACTATTATTGCTTATGAGCCTGTCTAAACATACAAGTAAATACATCTCAATCAAGACATCAGAAGTTCATAACTTAGTGCAGGTTTTTTTGTTTTTCATTGAAAGACAGTTTTTTGAATTGGGTGAAACTCTTTGCCATTTTAAAATAAAAACTTAAAAAAATATGAAATATTCCCAAAGGCAAATCAAAGTTTAAATATTGTTTCTATTGATTTATGTTGAGAAAAAAAGTTATATTATGTGTATTTAACTTTAGAATCTTGGAAAGAGTGGGGGTACAGGAATTACATGAGAGAGTAAAGGAAGCAAGGCTGAGATGATCATGTAATAAGGATGTAAAAGGAAAAATAAATACTAAAAAGAATTATGAAGGATGTAGCAAAAATACCACAAGGAAGACCAAGAAAAAAATGGGAGGAGCTGATAACAGAAAATGAGCAGGTGAGAGGAGAAGAATGTTGGAAGGTTAAAGAAAGATGGAGGAAGCATTTTACTAAACTGACTTGGCCACAGGATGATGATTAAATATGATATGACATATCTAAATTACAAAATACTTTATTTAAAAAATGTATAGTAGCTTTCATCCTAATTGGTAAATCAAGTAATTGCAATACCTAAACATTAATAGCTTTGGTAATGCAAATAACACAGAATGATAGAATTTAAAATGAAAATGTATTTTTAATCATTACTATATATTTGTTTTTGAAGCTTCAAAATTGTAGATGCCAAAATTTGTTTTGTAAGTAAAGTGTAAGTTTTCAAAGCTTCACTCACATACCCAAGTATTAGAGTACCTAGTCACTTCTTACATCTCTTACTCTTCTTTACATCAATTTAGACCGTAGTTTCACAAATTACCGCCTCTGACCACATGATAAACACGAAATAAAACTATGTTGATGTCAAATTGTTATAAAAACCACTATGGTGAACCCTTTTTCTCCTGTAAACTCATCGTACCAAAACACTCTTATACAAAAAAAAAGTGTAGCATGTTCGGTAGGTACCAGTATCAACAGAGAAGTGTGTCCAGTAAACTCGCATGTCACTAGAAATGTGTGTCCTGCAAACTCGCATGTCACTAGAAATGTGTGTCCTGCAAACTCGCATCCCCAGGCCTCATCCCTCCAGTTTACAATCAGGGGAGGCAAATGCTGAGCACTGATTGGCTGAATGTCCCGCGCCAAACCTTCCCTTTACTCTGTGAAGTCATACATGCAAATAGGACTCACTTTCCAGGACAAGATAATAAAAATAAAATAGTTGTATAAGAACCTCGAATGGAAGTATAATTTCAACAAAGGTTTTAATAGAATGAAAATCAATAGATTTTAAACTTAATAGCATGCTAGTGGTGAATTGAAATTTTATATATATTTAGGGTAACCATGCGTCCCGTTTCTCTGCTAAGTCTTAGTAAAAATCTCGTTTTTGTCTTGTTTTTAATAAAAACCTGAGATATACTTAAATATTCGTGTCAATCATAAGCTATAATCAAGTTCGTATCAATGGCTGTTATTGTACCAGTCATTCGTGTAACCATTTATATAGGCATGTTAATCAAAATCAAGAATTATTATTCATTGAATAAATAGTGTAACTTTAGAGTATAATTCAGAGAAAATAAAAATTAAGTGTTTGCAACACTTGCATGTCTTAGCATAGTGTTAGTTTTGTTCTTTGTTTCTATGTTCTTTGCGTTTGTTCGTTGCTTCATACATATGTTGCATACCCACATTTTTATTTTACATTAAAAGTTTTAAGCCTCAATTTTAAAATATAAAAGAAGCGATGGTGCACATTAAACAATGAACTCCAAATAGAATTAAAATTCGTTAAACTCAACGAATTGTGTGGTGATAAAACTAAAGTGCTATGTCAACATATTGCACTGAACATTTGTTCATTGTTCGTGGAGGTAGGAGGGACATCATTTAACATCTACGCAGCCAGAAACATAAGGAAGCTGAGATAACTTTGAATTTAGTTAAAAACTTCAGCTCGTTTATTATGAGAGTGGTGAGGGTGAAAGTGATAAAATTGCAGCATGCGAAGCTTTTGCTGCCCATCATACTGTGCGTCACAATCACAGTTTTTGAACAAATGACTGCTTGTCGAAATTGATAAAGAAGATTTATGAACCATAACTTTCTTCGGCGCAAACAACGTCAGAAGCAATAATTACCAATGTTTTATCACCATATATACTGGATGAAGTAATAATGGATTTGAATAAAACTAAAATTACTATGGTAAGTTTAGGTGCATTAAACAAACGAGACATTAAACTGTTTACGATTGTTGTGTGGTACTTTTACCAAACTGTGGTTTTAAAGTTAAAAATATTTATTTTACTTCCTTGCCTGGTGAAACATCCAACCTACAAAGTCATCATAATCATCATCAAATGTTTCCGGCCTGTGGCTGGGTCAGTTTAGTAAAATAACTCCATCTTTATCTATCCTTCCACCATTATACCTCCTTTAATTTCTTCCATTTTTTTCCTCTCACTTGAACACTTTCTGTTATCTGCCTCTCCCATCTCTTTCTTTGTCTACCCTGCGGTCTTTTTCCTACATCTTTATTTTCAACATTTTCTTTGGCATCCTCTTCTTCTCAATCCTCACTACATGCCCATACCATCTCATTCTTGCTTCCTCTAATATCTCGTGTACTCCCTGTACCCCACTTTTTCCCGGATAACTTCATTCCCATGGCATCCACTTTCCTAGTCTCTCTTACATTCGCTGTCCATATTTCTGCTGCATATATGTGACAATGGGTACAAAGTACACCCTGTACAACATTTATATACACTTTAAGGGCACTCCTCTTCTCCATATTAGGTCTCTTACCCACCTATAGAACAACTATCCCTACTGTCCTCTTCTCATTATATCCTCTCTACTTCCACCTTTCTCCTCAATCACACATTTTCTTTATTTTACGTTCTGTACTTTTCTCAGGTCTACTCCATCCAATCTTATAACTTTATTAGGCCTTACCCTCTTTCTTGTCATTACCATCACTTCACACTTTGCCATGCTAAATCTCGCTCCATGCTCTTTCACTTCCTCATTCCATTAAAGTTGTTCCTGTACTTCCTATTCCTTCTCCACCCATACATTCAAGTCATCAGCAAACATCATCGCTTTCATTCTTTCCTCGAATTTTCCTGCCACTTTGTTCATGGTCATTACAAATAGTAATGGTGAATGGGCACTCCCCTGCTTCACTAACTCCCTTTTTCCAGTCTTCCAATACCTTATTCTCCTTCCAAACCACTCTCAGCACCCTGTATAACCATTGTATACCTACTTCACCTGCTGCTCTTATCATTTCCATAGTCGTTTCATCCACAGCTGGTGCTTTTCCTTGTTTCATCTTCTTTAATGCCTCCTCCACCTCTTTCCCTGTGGGACCTCTTTCTCCTCTTCTGATATTTATTCTTGCTCCTCTGTTTCACTCTCGTCCCATTCTTCTTCAGGCCTGAACATCACCTCAAAATATCTCATCCATAGTTCCTTTTATTCCTCTTGTCTTACATGTTTTTCCTTCTTTATCTATAATTCTAACTTCTTGTCTTTTCTCACCCCTCCTGGTTCTTACTTAGCTATATAACACATTCTTACATCTTTCCACGTCCCGTTCCAGCATTTCTGTCTATTCTTCCTGGCTTCCTGTACAACTCACTTTGCTCTTTTCTTCTTCTCCCTTTATTTTTCCTCTGTTTCCTCATTCCTATTCTTAAAACTCCTCCACTGCTTTCTTCACC
Organism: Timema genevievae; assembly: GCA_902155825.1. Lineage (NCBI taxonomy): Eukaryota > Metazoa > Arthropoda > Insecta > Phasmatodea > Timematidae > Timema > Timema genevievae. Next base: position 49,180 of record CABFWO010001604.1, read on the forward strand.
CTGTTGTTCCACTAGGGTTTGTCCTTACACTTCCTCTTATTACTTGTCCTCCCACATACCTCCTCTGCAGCTCCCACCCGACTGTTCATAAACCTTTCCCATTCGACCTCTACACTTTGCATCTCATCCTTGGGTATTGAGCTTCTTGCCTTTCTTAGATTCAGCGCTCTTTCCTTTTCATTTTTTAGCCTCCACACAGTTATTGTTTTTTCTTGTCTTATTACCTTTCTCCTACATTCTCATTCCTTTATGTCCTCCACCAACAATTAAGTAGTCTATCATCAACTTTTGCTGCCCATCCCAACTTTATCTAGTGATCTTATGACTTTATCTTTCCTTCTTATGCCAGCTGTTTGCAACTTTCATTTAATTTCTTCTACATAGCTCCAACAGCCTTCTAACACTACTTTCTCTTTTCCTAGTTTTGCATTCAGATCTCCCATTACTATCTTACACTTGCCTTTCTAGGTCTTCCTCAAACTTTTCTTTTTCTTCTTCTGGGCACCCCACTTGTGGATCATTCACCTCCACCTTTTTTCCTCCATTTATTATTCTACCCACAACGTACTATGTTGAAAGGAGAAATTGATAAATTTGCCTTACAAAACAAAATGGTTGCTTTGTTTGCTGATAGTACCAACACAAATGTTGGTGGTTTCAAAAGAATTTGTAAAAATAATGTGTGGCAAAAAGTTGAAATTGTACTAGAAAGAGAGAGATTATTGTTATTGGTTGTGGGGCACACATTATACACAATTGTTTCCAGTGTGCTTACAGAATTTTAAGCATGTTTGATGGGCTTCTTCATATTTTCTTTCAAGAAAAATACGTTGCCATGTTGCCAAGTTGTAGATATCATTTACAAGAGATCAAATGTCTACATTCCAAACACACATTAGCTTCATTGAAGAAGATACTATTTCAGCCACGGAAGTAGCCATTAACATGTTAAGGCCAGTAAAAGTGAACTTGTTTTAACAACTGATGCCAAAAATAAACTAAAAATGTTAATAGATTTAGGCAAAATTAATGAGGTCAAGTTTTTTGAAGTAGTTCAGAACTTCTATGAAACCAGGCTAGAATATATAAACAAGTGAAAATCTAGCTTAGGAAATAGTGAGAAATTTAAGTGGGTGTTCCTAAGGAATATGCCCGAGATGAAAGAAATATAGGACAGTTTGAACGAGGAAATTATCACATGAACCAGAACAGATGAAACTCACGTAGTCGATCAGTGGGAAAAGCTAGAGTTGCGAGGAGGAACGAATAAACTATTCCTGTGTCTGATAGATGGGTGCAAATATTTTCTGAAATGATTGAAAAAAGTTTAGATTTTCAGAATGTTTGTAATGTCGTAGAGCTTATTCTTTGTTTGCCAGTACATCATCCATGGAAAGAATATTTTCCATTATGAATAACATATGGAAGTAGAAATCTAGAATACGTGTCTAATCAATGAGCTAATAGTAAGACAAAATTGTAACATGGAGTGTGATAAGTTTAATGACAAGGTATTGGTAGACCAAAATATGTTACGCAAACTAAGTTCATCTGAAAAATACTCCTGGTATGAACAGAATGAAATGCATTCAAATTGACCTAAAACTTTTGCTGTGGGTTATGTGAAGAATGCTTGTAAGTTAACTATGTTCATCTTATTTTTTTTAAAAAAAGTAGCAATATTGTATTATTTTTAACTTGACTTGACTTTTTCCCCATCTCTACCCCCACCTCTCCCCTCCCACCACACACACACACATGCACACACACACACATATCCAGTTTTCATCTCAAGAAATTATGGCCAGCCTATATATATTATGTTGCTTACAACATGCTACTTAAAATTAGCATAGAGCTCCGCGGGTTCTTATAACTAAACATTTTAGATAAACAATTTACCAAGGATAAGTAATTAATAAATTAGGTTAGAATATACGAGTTAAAACATGCTAAAGGCTCTTAAGAACACAATAGGCCTAACTGCTCATTACTATATAATTAAGATGTTTCCTCATACTGACAATGACACCATATAATTACTAATGAACTTGATTGTTCAAAAATGAGGTGGCCCAATGGCTAAATAATTTTATAGTAAAGGAAATTGATAAAACTAGAAAAGGAAAAATAAACTACTAAGAGTGAATTTGATGAAGAAAGCGTACTGGTCAAATGTACTTGGATATTATAACTGTTTGGCACTTGTGAGCCTATTACATGAACAAATGAATCTAGCTGTCAAGCTCTAAGAGCCAAAAAACCATGACCACTTTACAATTTGCAGAATAATATCCATGTTTAGACTGCTCAGGATGTGAACTAAAGTGTGTTTTTGGACTTTAAAAACTTTTGAGTAGTAATGAGTCATTCAAATTCTGAAGAGAATTCAAGGACTATAGAAAATATCAAAGATTAAAAAGGGCTTTGTCGTTTTTTTTAAAATGGATATTTGTTGTTTATTTATTGGCTATTCAAACATATTAATGGGACAAAACTAACAAACAAACCATTAATTTAACATTAAACTAAATATGTATTCACATTTTAATATATTAGTAAGGGTTGGGGGAAGTGAATTTGTGCCAAGGTGAGAAAGTTCAACTCTTAAACTTGACAGGTTTCCTAAGATCCAGATGTAAAAAAACAGATTTCACCCATCTATACTTTTGGAAAATGCATTCATTTAAAGCTACAAATTAAAATGTATAGTCACTAAAAGAAAAAATGTGAGTTACAACATGAATAGGGCCATAAATTTTCATTTATTTAATTTTTGAACATTTTAAAATGAACAAATCTTTAAAATAACTTAATTTTTTACAAATGCACCAGCTTGATATGAAAATATTTTTTTAACTAAACTGTCTTTTTTAAAAAAAATATTCCAGACTTTGTTCATATGCTTTAAAAAGATTAGTTTTTTTTTAAATTTGGAACATTAATCAGGATATTAAATATTTGTTTAGAAAAAAATGTGAAAGAAAGAACTAAGCATATTGATTCGAATACAAGTCTCTTTCCAGCTACATGTACCAGTCACATGACTTCACACTAGCCAATTTAATGAAAAATAAAATTCTATTCCTCTCTACCTCAATCCAAGTTATCTCAAAAAGGGGAATTTGTTCAAAGAATTTTTTTTTAAAAAAAGGTAATTTTTTAGTATAGACATATTTAGAGTGTAAAAAAAGGGGCTTAGGAAGGTATTTGGTCGATAAAGGAATGAAGCTGTGGGAAGTAGATTAAATAATGATGAGTTACATATCCTGTACTCATCACAAGAAATTGTTAGGATTATCAAGTTTCATAGGGAGATTCTAGAACCTTGTTCAGGGTATTGACTGGCAAACCCAATTGGGAAGACCTAGATCCGGATGGGAGGATAACATTAGAATGGACTTAAAAGAGATAGGGTGTAATAAGGTGGACTGGATAGAAAACTAGCTCGAGATGGAATAAGTGGCACACTTTTGTAAGTGCAGCAATGAACTTTAGAGTTCCTTATGCCATGGAGTAAGTAAGTAAGTAAACATAGAAGCAATCCTTATGCTAGTTTTTTTTGTTGGTAACAGTTTGATTGACAAAACTCAAGTTGTAGGTTTTTCTACTGATGATTACTGTGACTTTCCAGGGCCGAGACACACCCTCCCCCGGCGACACTCCATACCTGTGCCGTCAGCGCACTAGCGTTGCCAACCTGAAGGAGATGAGTGAGATGGAGAGTGGACACCTCCTGGAAGAGGGGACTTGCCAGTGTCCTCAGCCGGGTCCTGTCGTCTGACATTGGGCCCCCCGCACATCACACTCTCTCTAGTCACAGCTGTGATACCACATCATCATCACTATTGTTGTGTTGGTGGAGCTTATGTGATTCATTCGTCTAGTTTGACCAACCTTTTTGTGTGTCATTTAAAATCTCAAACTCACATGATTAACCAAACATTCGATGATAAAACTCAATTTTTTTTATATCTGTTTTGAAATTCTTTTCACTGCATCAACTAGAACTACAAGTAATACTGATGGCACACAATAGGTATTTTACTTTTTAAACCAAAGCATTTTGATATTAGTTCCCTACAATCTTTACTCAACCAGAGGAATTTGTTTCAAAACTTTATTTAATTTCATTGATCTGTTGTTTACTTAATGTAACACATTGGGCATTAGGAAGCATTCATTAATAATGTAGTGTTGACAGGTAAAGGGAAGAGTTGGAGATAACTTGTGCTATGTGGCAAATTGTCATTGCTCTTCATTTCAATACAAGTACTAGAATCTATTTGACTGTTAATACTGATAAGTGAATGACTTTTTTTACTAGCCAACAGATAACATCACATACTTGTTTAATGGCAAACATGAAAATTCACTCATCTAAAAGAAAGAAAAACTTATTTGCTTTTACATAAGCCATGAGTATTTTTATATGCTGAGGCTAAAAAAGTGCAAATATTTTTATCATAATTATTATTAATGAACACACCCTTACCACACTCATTGGATCATACCTTTGTGATCTCTCAAGTTATTTTTTTTTAAATAGTGTGTCTAACAAGAGAATAGTTTAAATAAATGTTGCTGGTTTTTCTGCTCTGCACATTATAAATGTGAAATAACATTTTAATAACGTGTTGGTTATATAAATGTGATAATATATATAGAGAGAAAAATTATATATTTCAAAATGCTTATTCGAACAAATATTTTTTTGAAAGCTTTCTTTTCACTGTGTAGAAAGCGTTGTCATTAAAAATAGTGCAAGTTCCTGTTGATCATGGATAAGTGATACCTACCTTTTATATCACTCTCTCTCTCATTGGCACATATTTTAAATTATTGTCAATGTGCCAATTGTTTTGGACCTAAAAATGTGTTGACAATCGGCGTTGCCCTGTCATGGCAATAAACTCTGTATGAACTATCGTGTTAGTCATTCATTGCTGGGCAATGAGCCACCAAGTATTAATTGGTTCCCAAATTTTATGTTGGTTTGTGTTGTCAGAATAGATTAAACATTTTGTTTACGTAACTTAAGTAATAAATAACTAAGTGTATAAAGGTAAAACTTTTTAAGTATAGATTTGCTGTGAACTGTTTCACTAATATTTAATTAATTATTAGTTAATACTTAATATAAAACATAAATAATATATATAGATATGTTTACTTAACGGGGCACAGTTAAAGAGTAATTGTCTCCTCAAGGTTTGAAAAGTTAAAATATATAGTTTATAAAAGCACAAATAGTACAGTAAAAAATATAAACTATTTTATCTATAATATGATGATTCCCTCCTTAGATCTAAAGAGAGTAGTCATTAGTATAAATAAAATTGGATCTCATGTTTTTAGTGTGGAAGATTGAATTTAACATTTTTTTTATTTAAAAAAAATCTAAACATTATACAGATTGGTTTGCGGGTAAGAAGTGTATAAATGAAAGCTAATGTGTAAGTAAATACAACACAAAAAAATTAGTAGATTATAATTTAATGCTCATAGCAAGATATTAGAATCTTCTTTTTTCCACACTTTTGTATATTTTTATGTTTTGGAAAGGATAGAGATGTAATACCACGCAGCATTGTTCATCCATCCAATTATCTTTAATAATTATACTTCTCAGAATAACTCGCTATTTTGAGAAGTCATTTAATATTTATTGGCTGTGCCAAAATCATTTTATCTTTATAGAACTGGTTTCCACTCATTGAAAAATTGTGTATTGTCTGAAATTGCTGTTTAACATAATTTTAATGAATTATATAGAAAAATGTACCTAAAAACCATTCTTACCATTCATCAATACCTAATTAATAGAATCAAATAATAATATCTACAAAATCTTGTATCATGACACTTTTACAGTAGTTTACCCAGATTAGATTTTTAATTTGAAAATTTGTTAATGTATAATCATTAATTTATCAAATAAATTCAAACCTTTGAATATTTTTTATCAACTAACATTTGCTGGATTAACTATAAAAAAAATTTCTCCATTCCACATTATTCCCGTTATTAAATTTCTTTGTCAATTTCAATGTGATTATGACAATCTCCTCCTAACCAAAAATGGTCTTCCACTTGTAACGTAACAACATTTGGGTAGTTTAAATTGTATACAGTTGATTTATTATTACAACTTAATGAGATTTTTAAAGTTATTGGTAGTATTTGAACTACCCGAGTATCATAAAAGATTTACCTTGATAAAACCATGATAAAATATTGAAGGCTGCATATGGTGATTGTGGGAGTTGAGGGATGAAATATTATATTTCATTTTTGCAAGATTAAATCATGTGACCTATGATCTAGTTGTCCCAGTAGGTCTAGCTGGGGCTATTGTGGGATGAGATGGATGTATCTTCACATGCAAGTGTATAAAATAAATTCTATTACAAGGTTAATTAGCGTATAAGATGTAGGTACACGCGATAATAAGAGGTGGTGACAAATGTCCATTCACAGACCAACCATTTTGCAAACTGACACCCATAAGCTGTGATAGCACAGTTTAGCATGTGTACCATCCTAACAAAATAAATTATTTTTTAAAAACAAGGTGATTAACAGAAAATATAGAACCTATATAAAAGTTATTTGGAATAAAACACTAGACTAAATAATTGCTAAAATTACTTACTTTAGTGATATTGAAGTAATAAATTTCTACTCCAATATCACCAAGATAAATGTGCTGGCTATCGGTTCTAATTTTAGCCAGAAACCATATTATTAAAAAAAAAAAAAGATAATTAATACAAAAAATACTAAAATAAGTAAATTAATACCAAACGATGATGTTCCCAATCTGTGCCCATCTAAATTTTGACATCGGGTTTGCAAATCCATGGTCAGGTCAAGATGTGAAGAAAGGTTTTGGATGATAACTAGGGGTGTGTGAAAATTTGAATATTAATTTATGTTTAAAAATGAGGTGGCCCAATGGCTAAATAATTTTATAATAAAGGAAATTGGTAAAACTAAAGAAAAAGGAAAAATAAACTACTAAGAGTAAATTTGATGAAGAAAGCCCACCTAGGGAAAGAGGAAAAATGTGGGAAGAATCCAATGCAGGAAGGTGACATCTTTGAAAAATGTTAATCTTTAGAAAGAAAGAAAAAAAACTATCTTCTGTTGTGGCCTTTTGGTAATCCATTGGTGGGCCAATTCCCACTGTTTGTTGAGAACTGTTGCACTGTTTGGGAAATACTCTTAATATTTTGGTGGTGTAGCAGGTTTGAAAGTCCTGGTTGTGGGTACCAGCATGAATGGGTACCGGCTTTGTGGTTTGTGTCAAAACGATGATTGTTCATTCGCTGTCTGAGAGAACCTGTAGTAAGGCCTGTATATTCTGCATCACATAATTTGCACTGTAGTTGATATATCAAGTTATTTGTTTTGCAATTGTAATAACCAGGGATTTTGTATTCCAATTTGGTTACTTTGCTGTTGAAGGATGTAGCTGGCAGGTGGATTCCACATGTGCTGCAACGGGTGCTACCACAGGGGTATGAACCTTTGGTAGTCGGTTTTTCTTCTCGGATTCTCTTGGGGTCAGGAAGTTTGGGATGGACTAGAATATTGTGGAGATTGGGTGGCCGTTTGAAAGTGACTCTTGGGGGTGAACTAAGAAGGTTTTGGGTCTGGGT